>JAKOOJ010000005.1:66896117-66933617 GCA_022577455.1 Arizona elegans | reverse complement strand
TTTGAGACTGAATTACATTCAAAAGCCACAAAAGGAAAGCTTTTTTTTTTGGCAATAGTTTTATAAGCAGAAATAAGCTTATTATCAAACCTTGGGTGAGCCAGCAACTCACCCCAAAAGGATTGTCTCAGCCAATATTTCAAATGGCAAATTCTCATTTGGGGTAAAACAGAGGAACATGATAATTGTATCTGAAGGAGGGCATTTGTATGGAGTGAAGGACCTGCAATAAATTCTAATAAATTTAGACTGAATAAGCAAGTCAGGATGATCAAAAGCTAAGCACAAGCTAAGCACAACAATAGAAGACTCAGAATTTTTGCAACAAATACTTAATTTGCACCAGAAACTTAAATGTTCCTGTTGCAGCTGGCAAATCTAATAATTGCTTTTGCAGACATTTGAGTCTGGACTGTGATCTCACATATGTGATGTATCCAGAAATGAAATACTTAAGCAATTGAACATCTTTATCTGCTCAGTTTGAAAACCATTAATTTCACACTTATACTGACAGTGATTTATTTATACCCCTTTGTCCTGGCACTATTTGGCTAATACCTGAACAATAAAAGCTGAATTGATTATGTAAAGAATTGCTGTGCTGCCGGTGCAAACAAACATAGAAAATTAAGTGTGGTTTAGTGAAGCAATTTGGATTTATGTTTATAGAAAGCCTGAATATTAAGATAGATGTTAATTAGGAGGGGAGCGAGGCACAACCTTGCCTAGCATTTTTTGTCTGGGGCTGGGTTCAAAAGATACCAGTGGTCATATCTGAGTAAAAAAATGTCTCATGCAACATCCAGGTGACAGAGGTTGGAATAATGAAAGCAGCATTGACATGTTTTGGGGCATGTATGTGACATCATGATACATGTCAAAAATGGGCAGGGTTTGCATCATGACACTGTGACATCGCGTGTGTCACTCAGAACCCCTTTGCCCCTCCCTATGTGGACACTACTGAGTATTTCTTCAAATTAATTAACCCAGGCTTCAGATGTGATTGCATTCCTTGGTCCAAGCACTTCTCTGGGGACAGAGCTATTAGCTGAATGCAAAAGAACAGCAAAATCTTTCTTTCTCTCTTGGGCTCTTCACAGCAATCTTTTCTAGTCTTCCTGCTGTCACATCAATTTGTTCTTCCTCAAAAGAGCTTTGTGTTCTGCTTCCACAATGTGAGAGGTCTTATAAAAAAGTCTTTGGCTATTCTGAGTGCATCCGGAGGGTTAGCTTTAAATAAAATTAATTCTTTATCAAATCAGGTTTTTAAAAAGATGGTCAGAATCCATCCTACAAAGGTGGACCTATGTTTTGTCTTGCATGTCCTTCAACAAGAGGTGTTAAACACTTAATGCTTTTGAAGCATCCCTTGCTAGCTCTTTAGGAGAAATGAGAAGCTAGGAGACCACTACAACACTCAACTTGATCCACTTAACTTGGGATTTCTGGGCCCTATTTTTTTTTTAAATTTGATTTATATGCTGCCCTTCTCCGGAGACTCAGGGCGGCTTACAATGCATTAAGCAATAGCCTTCATACTTTTGTATATTTATACAAAGTCAGTTTATTGCCCCCACAAACTGGGTCCTCATTTTACCTACCTTAGAAAGGATGGAAGGCTGAGTCAACCTTGAGCCTAGTGAGATTTGAACTTACAGTAATTGCAGGCAGCTGGTGTTAATCACAATGCTTTTAGTCTGCTGAGCCACCAGGCCTGGTGACCCAAACAAACTATTTAACCCTGGGAAAAATGTTAAAGTAAAGTATTTTTATTTTGTTTTTGAACTATTTTGGCCATTGTTTAAGTAGGAAGTATGACTTTGTTGTCACATTGCCAACCATCTGGAATAGCAGCCCTTCCCCCTCCCAAAATCCTGATAATTCCCACTCTGTTGATATTCCAGTGTCTCTGAAAATCTGTTTGTTCTTCCAGGACTTGACGTATAATTCTGAGCCTGTATAAATTTCTTGGAGATCTCTTTCTTCCCTTCAAAATGTAAGTCATCCAGGCTAGTTTGAATTCAGTTATAAATTATCTATCATCTATGTATCTATGTATGTATGTATGTATGTATCTATCTATCTATCTATCTATCTATCTATCATCTATCTATCTATCTCTATCTATCTATCTATCTATCATCTAGATGATAGGAAGGAAGGAAGGAAGGAAGGAAAGAAAGAAAGGAAAGGAAGGAAGGAAAGAAAGAAAGAAAGAAAGAAAGAAAGAAAGAAAGAAAGAAAGAAAGAAAAAGGAAGGAAAGAAGGAAAGAAAGACCATCTCAAGTTTAAGGTAAGGAAACAAGAATTTTCTTGCCTATTGTAATGGAGGTGTTGTCTTCTGAATTTGGGCCAGTAAAGTGAGTAGGTGGGGGACATTGGCCATTTCCCTAGTTCTCTAGACTTGGGCCCCAGAGGGAATGCAGTTTGGAGTGAAGCAACAGGCATTTAAGGAATACATGAATCAGGCCACAGAGGCATCAAACTACACAGAAAACCACTATGAAGGCTGTCTGATATTTTGGACTCAGTGCCAATACTTCTTTTGTTGCTGAAACGGTTGAGGATTTATGAATATATATATACTTGGCTCGCTATGACTTGTTTGGTTGCTTTTGGCGGACTCCATTTGAAACCACAAAGAATAGCTCTAGCTGTTTGCTGAGATTTGGATGTTTCATTGCACTCTGTCCTCTTTACTTTTGTTGACTTAGAAAGCATCTACAAATACAGAAACTCTATGCTGGTTGGGTTTGAAAGCCTATGTCCATTCTGTTGATGCTTATCTATGCTACAGATGACACATTTTGCTAATTTACTTGTTTGCTGCAGCATTTTTTAAAAATCTCTAACTCTTTCTGTGTTAAAAACTTGCTTTGTTTTGCAATACTTGTGATTATTCATTGTTGCTGTTCTGAATGTTTAAGGATGTGTGTATACTGGCAGCCAGGCAGCCAGGATTTTTAAATTTGTCCTGGTGGGTTTTGTGTGTGTGTCTGTGTGTCTGTGGGTGTGCCAAGTAGGAAGGAAAAGGAGATAAAGTTAGTGACCGTTTGAAGTTACAACGGCACTGAAAAAAGTGACTTATAACAATTTTTCACACTTATGACCGTTGCAACATCCCCAGGGTCACATCATCAGAATTCAGATGTTTGGCAAATGACTCATATTTATGACGGTTTCAGTCCCCCAGGGTCATATGATCACCTTTTGCAAATTTCTGACAAGCAAAGTCAATGGGGAAGCCAGATTCACCTAACAACTGTGTTCCAATTTAACACCTGCAGTGATTCACTTAACAACCATAGCAAGGAAGTACACAAAGTGGGACAAAATTAAGAGTTATCTCACATAGCAACATAAATTTTAGACTCAATTGTGAGTTTAAGTTGAGGACAACCCCTAAAAACAGATTTTAAGAAAAACTTCCATACCCCTGACTAGTTGCAAAATTAGGTTTAGGAGTAGACAACTTTGATCAAAACATTGCTTTAAAGTATTTTTTTTTTAAAAAAAGAAATCTCATTTGTGCTAATGGACTGAATGGAACATTCATTTTCTACCAGGATGCCCTCCTGCCCTGGAGGATGAGGTAACTGATTTGAAATCTATTTGAAAAGTATGCTAATTCCTTTCCATTAGCATACTCCCAAGGCAAAGAAAGATTCTTCAGTTCAAAGAAGGCAGCAGCAGAAGAAATTCAATACTTTTATTTAGCTTCCATTATGGCTATCTTAAAAAAATATATTCTAAGGTATTTCTTTTGCCCATTTTTCTGCAAAGTGGCTCACTGTTTGCAGAAAAACAGTGTCATAATGCATCATAATGCATCTGCCCAATTGTTGTCTAATCTTGTAATTCCAGTAGGAAAAATAATAAATAAAAAAATCTGAGGAAAAAGATTATTATGAGTTAATAATAGAGTTTCTTATAGTAAAACCATTCAATTGTATTGTTGTAAAAAACAAAAGCCAATTTGAAATGATTTGATAAAAAAAATTAAGATGGAATATTTTATTCAAAGTTTGAAATAAAAAAAACATTTTCTGTTTTATATAGTTTTATAAAAGTAATAAGAAAAATGCTATATTACTATAAATACATTATGTGCCAAAATGCTTTATTTTGAATGCACTGTTTATAGTGTTTAAAAACTAGTATATATAATAGTATATATACCATTAAATAGAGTATAGTATAGTATAGTATAGTATAGTATAGTATAGTATAGTATAGTATAGTTTAAGAATAGAATAGAATAGAATAGAATAGAATAGAATAGAATAGAATAGAATAGAATAGAATGTGCAGTGCAGTGCAGTACAGTGTAATGCAATGCAATGCAATCAATACACATTATATATAGTAGTTATATAAACTATTCTTGGTCAGATCAGTTATTGGTATGAGTCAGTATTAAATGCTGAATTTAGAAATGCCACCTCACTAGGAAAATTAAGGTGACATATACAAATATTATCACATTTGAAACAGAATTTCAAATAGTGTTTTGAAATCTAACTACACCGAAATTTATACTAATTCCTTTTAAAAAGTTAAAAAAAAATATCCAAACTAACATTCAGTAAAAGATTTTGGCTTGACATACAAGGCAGATTTCTTTTTAGAGTTGGACTTTGGCATTCACGATGTTTTTACCAAAGCCCTCTAGAAGATTTTGCCAAAACTCCCTAGGAAATTTACTAAAAGAGCATTTATTTATAGGAATTGTTAGAAGCCTGCCAAAGGAATGCAATCTCAATTTTAAAAATACTTTTAGTAATTAAAAATTAAAGCAAAAGGAATAACACATCAATTTAGTTCTTACTAATTATAATTTACTTCTATTCCTGTTTTAAGGTTTCAAAAAGTAAGCTTAATTATATATATATATAAAACAAGTAACCATTTAATGTTTAATAAAAAATAGGCACATTTTTCTCACTGGCTGTATAAATTTCATCTACTCTCTTTCTCTCTATAGAGGGACTAAAGTTTGCATTGCTTATTTTCTGACCTTAAAAATATTTAGGTTATAATGCATCTATTCAATTAAAGTATTTCTAATTTCCTTAGGCATCAAATCATTAAATTAAATTAAGAACAAGTGTTAACATGCTAGAAGATTCAGCTCTAATTCCTTTGAACGTTTAGCATGTCCTTACATTCCAATATACTTCAGAATAATGTAGACAGCATGAATCACAGAACATCCAATCCAATCTACAGTATATAGATATAGTAAGATGTAATGGACAGTCTATTTAAACATTATATTGGAAAGAAGAGAGATTTAAAAATAAAATGCTATAGAAAAATGAATTCAGCCTCCCTAATTTACTGGTGATGAAAACACTTTGAACAGGGTTTGGCTAATTCAGTTTACTATCTACTTTTTATGGGTAATTTAAGAAGTGACATCGCTACGTATTTGTTTTAAATGCCTTGTATCAGTTTTAACACCATAGCTACATGGGCAATTGCAAGCAGTTTTTTTGCCAATTTTTTTTGAAATAGACTAATTTAAAATCACCTTGCTAGCTTCATTGCTAGAATCCAGGTTTGGCTATCTTTAGTCTAGCATTAGACTAAATTGTCCCTTATAGTTATTAGTTAATTAGAGAAATGTTTTCACATCCTTAAACCATGTAATTTGAGATGCAGCTAAGGTAATCCTTAATAGTTATTTAGAGCTGAGTTTCAGAAGAATAACTTTCAACTCCTTTGTTTTTGTTGACTAAGTTTTGTTCAGCCTTTCTAGAAGTGTTAAATTTAAGGCTGGATAGGCATACTTTAAAATGGTAGAAATTTTATTTCGTAAGTGTGGAAGAGTAAAATAAGAGTTCACAACACAAAAATAATTACACAAGTTTGGGTAATTAACTTTACTGAAGTATCCCCCACTTTCTCTCCTTTAGTAAAGGTAATTACTGAAACTTCTGATATATATACAACTGTAGAATTTTCTACAGTCTTGCCAGTGTTTTCTTTCAAATTGTTCAATGGAGTGTTACCTCAAATACCTGTGAAATATATGTATTTTGTAGCATTTCTTCAGTGGAGTACAACATTTTCAAGGTTGTGTAATGACTACTTTCTTATCTCTTTTCTTTCCCCAGTTAAGTACATGGATAGTAATGGGGTAGGAGGACAGAGAAAGTACCTTCACAGAACCCTTCTTTCTATGGCAGCAAGATAATTCAAAGATATTTTAATGGATTAATCAGACCAATAATGATTGATTAATTTATCATTAATGATATTTCTGACTCATGAAGCATATTTTCTGATTTCAGATTATGTCCCTCCAGATGTTGCAGCATTAGAACTTCGAACATCGCTCATCATTTGATCTCAGATGAGACTTCCAGCATTTGTCATTCAGTAACATTTGCAGAGCTAGAAATATACAGAGCCGTGGTCGTGGCGTAGTGGTTAGAATTCATGATTGCAGGCTAATTCTGTCGACTGCCAGCAATTTGATTTTGACTGGCTCAAGGTTCATTCAGCTTTCCATCCTTCTGAGGTCGGTAAAATGAGGACCCAGATTGTTGGGGGCAATATGCTGACTTTGTGAACTGCTTAGAGAGGGCTGTAAAGCACTATAAAGAAATGTATAAATCTAAGTACTATGGCTACAATTTTCCTTCCTCTTGTGCTACTGAGAAGAGAGAATGATCTTTTCAAGGTGGTGTTCGACATAATACATTTTTCCCGCAGAAACTATGATCATATCATATGATATCATATTATATTAAAATGTGGGATCTCCAATTAATCAGGCTCTACTCAATCAGTTCATTACACATTGCAGCCCTACTTAATTCTGGGGGCTAATTTTGAAGAAAAGGCTGCTACATTTACATATTTCACTTACCTGATTCTCATGCAAATACATGATGGAAAATGAGAGACTGCACAATCCACAGCTTCAGCCTTACTTTCATTGTCATCGGTGGATAGTGTTGATACTTGGTTCATTGGAAGCATTTGCCAGCTCTAATTGACCGAGTCACCCAATCTTTTCAGTCTGCTGTGAGAAGTTGAAGTTGTTTGTTTAACATTCCATTCTGATGAAGCTTTTCATTATCTAGCCACTAATACTCTGTAGGAAATGGAATCATTAAAGTACAGCATTCCTTCATATGTAAACATTTGAATAATTTACACTTTCAACTGGTGTTAAATAAAAGGGTTTAATCTCAAGGATCTGACAATACATATTCATTTCTAATTTCCAATAAGTAAACTTTACTTCTTCCTAAAAGCCTCTCTTTTTGCGCAGGATAATAGCAATTTTGACAATTGGACACATTTGGGATTAAAATTTCCCTCCAGTCAACAGAATCGTGAAGAGTTATTACTAACACGAAAACCAGAAATAATTACAAACCTTACAATTAATAGCAACGCATGGATCTTGACATCCTATAACCAATGAACTTGCAGCGTTCCTGGGGGATATCTGGAAGAACAGTAGGCAGCAAGATTCTCTCTAAATAGGAGCATTGTTAAATGGACAATTTTGCTAACCTTGATAACTGAAGCTTCTTTCTCAGTCACTGGGTGGCATTGTGGCCAACCACAATGCTATAAAACAACAAAAACAAAAACAAAAGCCCAAACCTTGAGGTGAGTGACTACAGCTAAATTCTCCCTAAAGTATTACAAGATTATATAATTATACAGAAAGCTTATTCTTAAGACATTACGCAATCACAAATTCAACTAAAATTCAACTAAAATTCTCCATCCATCATCTGTCTGTCTGTCTATCTATCTGTCTATCCATTCATCTATCTATCTATCTATCTATCTATCTATCTATCTATCTATCATCTATGAGCATAGTAACTCTCATGATTAGGATATCAAATCAGAGGTTAGCAGTTTAACAGTAACAGAGTTGGAAGGGACCTTGTGTCAGCCTCCTCTGGAACCACCTGTGCTCTGCCGAACAAACACCACACGCACACACTCAAAGGTGAAGCTATCCGGTTTAATCGTAGCTTACACGGTGGACATACAGTAAGCGCTGAAGTTTTCTGATGAAAAACAAAGTCGGAGACGCCCGATTCCTCCGCTTATCTGGCTTTATAGAACGCCCCCAAGCGTCCCTTCCTTGCTCAATTGTGCATTTAAAGTGACTGCGCTATTTAATCCTTCAGTTACTTCCGGATCGCGCTGTCCCTCGTATTGAAGGGCATTTGTTTCCTTTGACATCGTTTTATTGACCCTGTCCCCAGATTCCCTGTACCGTCCACCACCTGATATCACCGTGCCCTGCTAAATGCTACAACACCTCCCTTCACCGTGTCTCTGTTCTTCTGGCTTGTCACAGTCCCCGGGATCATGTATCGAGGGAATGGCTGACACTCGACATGCGCCCCCCCCCACCAGGTCTCTTCCTGTAGGGACATAAAAACATTCGGTTATTCTCATTAAGTGGGAAAGTGTCCACCTGGTTTGTTTGGATATGTTTCATGGAATTGTTTTAGTAGTCGTGGAGCATCTATATCCTTCGTTTTCACCCATGTTGCTTCTGATATAGGGTATCCCTTCCAATGTACTAAATACCTAAGCTTCCCATGATATATCTTAGAATCGAGGATCTTTTTAATTTCGTATGAACTTCCTGTCACAGGCCCTGGACGTGTTCCTGTCTCTCTTATTTTGGTTGCTGGTTTTAGGAGACTACTGTGGAATACTGGGTGTATTCTTTTCAGTAAGGGGGTAGTTGTAAAGATACCGTTATGGGATTTATTATTTTGGTGATGGGAAAGGGACCTATATACTTTGGACCTAATTTTTTACTGGGCATACGCAGATTGATATATTTTGTGGACAAATACACTTTTTCTCCTATTTTGAAGGGTAGGTTATCTCGTCTCCGTTTGTTTACTTGGGTTTTGTACGCTTCAGAAGCTTTTTCTAATGCATTTTTGATGTGTGGCCAACTCTGTTTAACCTTCTCTGTCCATTCTTTTGGACTATGGGAACTAGTCATTTGTACATCTAGATCGGGGATGGCCGGGAACTCTTTTCCAGAAACTACTAGGAAGGGTGTATAACCAGTACTGCTGTGCACGGTGTTATTATATGCTGATTCTGCGAAAGGTAAGAGTTCGTACCAGTCTGTTTGTTGGTATGACACATAAGAACGTAGATACCTTTCTACCATGGCATTGGCTCTTTCAGCGGCTCCATTGGTATTTGGGTGAAACGCAGAGCTCAGTCCCTGTTCTGTTCCTAATTGTCCTAGGAAACGTCTCCAGAACCGGGCAGTAAATTGGGGACCTCTGTCTGAGATTATACGTTTGGGTGTGCCATGAAGTCGATATACGTGTTGGACAAACAGTTTCACTAGACGCCCTGCGGACGGTAGTCCTTTACAGGGGACAAAATGTGCCTGTTTGGAAAACAGGTCAATAATAGTCCATATTACATTGTGTCCTTTGCTGGAAGGTAATTCGACTATGAAATCCATGGCTATATCTTGCCAAGGTCTCTGTGGTTCAGCCACCAACTGTAATAAACCAGACGGTTTCCCTGACAAGGGTTTAGCTCTTATACAGACGGGACAGCCTTGTACATATGTCTCTACCTGTTTTCGCATATGTGGCCACCAGAACTGTCTCCTCACTAGATGCAACGTTTTCACGAAACCAAAATGCCCTGCTGTTTTTACATCGTGGCTTTGTCGTAACATCTTATCTCTCAATCCTTCGGGGATATATAATTTATCTCCTTTCCACATTAGTCCTCTTTTCTGTGTCACTATCTTGGGATTGGTCTTCAGCCAATCTGACAGACAGATCAGCCAATGTCTGTTGCTAATTTTTTCCTCAACTCCACTACCCAGGTTGTGGGGAGCGGGAATACGTCCCTTCCTTGCTTTCCTGTCTGTTTATAAGGTATTAAGGCTTGTGTTCTCTCCTCTTTTTGGCTCTCAAATTGCGGCATGCATGATAGGGCATCAGTTAAATAGTTCTTTCCCCCTGGTATCGCTTTCAGCTTGATGGTAAATCTGCGGAAATACTGCGCCCAACGTGCCTGTTTCGGGGACAGTTTACGAGGTGATTGAAGTGCCTCTAGATTTTTGTGATCCGTCCATATCTCAGATTCTACCTTAGACCCTTCTAGCAAATGCCTCCACGTTTGCAAGGCCCATTTTATGGCATACGCCTCTTTTTCCCAAACCGTCCAATTTCGTTCTGTATCGGTTAGTTTTCGGGAGGTGTAGGCGCATGGTTGAAGAACCCCATGTTCATTTCTTTGTAGGAGAACACCTCCTACCGCCACATCACTTGCATCCAACTTAGTAAAGATCTTCCCTGTCGTGAGAGTGGAAAGCAAATCCGTCATAAGGGGTAAAGGATAAAGGGGTTCCATACAGACAGCGTTTAATCCCCGAAAATCAACACACAATCTTAGCCCTCCATCTTTCTTCTCCTTAAACAGAACTAGCGCCGCCATATGCGCACGACTGGGTGAGATAAAACCCCTGGCTAGGTTCTGATCTACATAACGCCGCAATTTCTCTAATTCAAGGGGAGTCATGGAATACATGCAGGGTTTAGGTAAACTAACACCTGGTTTTAACTCTATCGCACAGTCTGTAGGACGGTGGGGTGGAAGGGCCTCACATTCCTTCTCACTAAACACACGCCATAGATCTCTGTATACATGTGGGACTTTTTCTAGACAGGACATCTCCTTTCCAGTCACTCCTACATCTCTACTGTCTTCAGGTGGATCAGGGCTTACTGCCAAGCGTAATTTGCGAAAAACCCCTTCCCACCAAATGGTAGGTTTCCACTTATCTAACCATGATAGGCCTAGAATGATGGGTTCAATCATTTTTTCTACAACCACAAATCGTACTACTTCCCGATGATTCCCGATCTCAAGTGTCACAGGTTCTGTAACATGGGTAGCTGGTTGTCCTCCTAGTGTTGCACCATCCATTTGCTCAAAGTAAATAGGTTTCTGCAATTTCACTACACGGAGTCCAAGACTGTCTGCTATCGCCCTTCGTAAAAGGCAACGGGTGCAACCGGTATCTACTAAGGCCCCTTGCTGTTCCAGTCTACCCAACCCAGGGTGTTTTAGTGTCACCTGGATAACGAAAGGTCGAACAGGATCACATACCATAGGATCCGTGTGTTCCGTTTCCTCCTCAATGTTCCCCTCCTCCATCGGTGTTTGGATGATGTCAGGAGAGTCACCATTGCCATTATGACCATTGGCCTCACCACCTCTTGTTTGAGCCGCGATATGAGAGCACTCCGATAGTCTGGAACGGAAACCCGCCCGCCTACCGGAACCTGATGCCTGGCTGTCTGGGGCCCGGAGAGGCGGGAGTGGGCAATCAAGCACTCTGTGGCCCTCCTGGTCACACCGGTAACATCGGAATGGTCTTTGTGAGGCAATACCACCTCTTACTCCTATTGGCATATATGTTCGAATGCCTCCCCGCCCTCTTGGTGGCTTCTCCAACACTTTCCATGGTGGGGTCACTGTGTCGCTTCGCATCCGGAACTCCTTCAGGCCTACATCCAATTCGACAGCCGCTTTATACCAGGCTGTTATGTAAGGACCAAGGCCCCTATAAACGCAGGCCTGACGTAGGTCTCTATCCAGCCCCTTATGGAAATGGTGAACTAATAAACGTTCGGGCCAGCCCCTCAACCGATTAGCCAAGGTACGAAATTCCTTTACATAGTCTTTAGCCGCTTGTCCATTTTGTTTTAGTGAAACTAGATCGCTTTCGACAATGGCCTGGGTGCTGGCATCGTCCTCAAATCAACTTCGTAACGCTTCCAGGAACAGTCCTAATCTGCCAGTTCTCGAGCGTGCATGGTGTGTAAACTGGCCACCCAGTCAGCTGCCTCACCTGCCAAAACCGTCGTAACCGCTACTACTCTGGCCCACTGAGAGGAATAATAGTGCCCATAAGCATCCATATAGCTGATCACCTGGCTTAGAAAGAGGGCTACACGGTCTGGATTCCCATTGAACATGGCTTGTAAGGGAGGGAGGTATTTGCTGTACCCAAGGCCCTGGGATCCATGCAGGTGCTGGATCCCGTTCACGCCTGGACTGCTCTCCACCCCGAGGGGCTCTTCGTTCCAGTGAGCGGGACTGTCTAGCAGCAGGCTCACCTTCCTGGTCCTCACGATGCCCCTGACTATGTGGCTGTCATCGTGTACCATGTATCCCCTCGCTTGACGAGGAACCCCCCCTCCCCGGGGAGCAGGGTCCTCATCCCTTCTGCCCCTATATCGACTATGGTCTACTCGCAGCTTTGGACTGGCCAAACGCACCCTGGATTCGGACATTCCACCCGTTGATGCTCCCACCCCACTCTGCCATGTGTTTGACTGGTCTGCCCCGGGCGCCCAGGGCTGCCAAGAGGGGGCATCCCGGAAGCTAGCTTCCCCAAACCTCTCCCTCAACATATCCATGGTGGTTACACCGGGGCCAGAAGAATAACTCCAGTCCCCCTCTTCCTCCTCCTCCATCCATCGCCTTTCCCCCCATCCTTGGAATTGAGGGGCTAGAGGGGGGTTAGCTGACGTCTGAAACCCCAACTTCCCTAGTATAGCGGTACTTTGCCACCAATTTCCAGATGGTTTTCGAGCAGCTTCAGTCCCCAATGAATCCTGTCTTTCCTGCTTGTCTTCTGGGGGCGGGGGCGACACCACTCTCTTTTTGGGGCGTACCACTGGCTGTTCGCAACGCTCTTCTGTCTCCATGTTCTCCTCCTCCTCTGCCTCCAGCTCTGTCCCCAAATCCAACACTGTGGCATCATCCGTCACGCCCTCTGCCATCACAGCTGCTTGCAGTCTTCAGACAGAAGAATAAAGCGTCTCCGACTTTCTGTCAGCCTCCTCTGGAACCACCTGTGCTCCGCCAAACAAACACCACACACTCAAAGGTGAAGCTATCCGGTTTAATCGTAGCTTACACGGTGGTCATACAGTAAGCGCTGAAGTTTTCTGATGAAAAACAAAGTCGGAGACGCCCGATTCCTCCGCTTATCTGGCTTTATAGAACACCCCCAAGCGCCCCTCCCTTGCTCAATTGTGCATTTAAAGTGACCACGCTATTTAATCCTTCAGTTACTTCCGGATCGCGCTGTCCCTCGTATTGAAGGACGTTTGTTTCCTTTGACATCATTTTATTGACCCTGTCCCCAGATTCCCTGTACCGTCCACCACCTGATATCACCGTGCCCTGCTAAACGCTACAACACCTCCCTTCACCGTGTCTCTGTTCTTCTGGCTTGTCACAGTCCCCGGGATCATGTGTCGAGGGAATGGCTGACACTCGACACCTTGGAGGTCATCTAGTCCAACCCCCTGCTCATGCAGGAGACCTGTACTAGGGATTCGAACCGCCGAACTGCTGGCCTTTCTGATCAACAAGTTTAGTGTCTTAGCCACTGAGCCACCTAACTTTATCAAGCCCACATTCAAGCAGCAGTGGGGTGGGGTGAGATACCATCCTTCGCTGCCAGGAATATAAAAAGAGCCTTCTACTTGGTGTCCCCTGAGCAATGGTGCTCCTCAGTGCTTCTGACACTAGTGCGATAAGATCTTTCTCTCTCTCTCAGTCTATCCTATTGTCAACTTTGGAAGCCATATTAGGCCGGAAATTTCCATGCTGCCACCTTGTCATGTGTGGGAAAGTAGGAAGGGGGATTTAGTAGAGGGGTTGTCTTTAGACATAATAGCATTCTTCCTGTCGGTCAAGGTCAGGCCGATCCTGCATCTGGAGGAGTGGTCGGAGTGCTGTCTCGAGTTGGGACGGATGGTGATTGGAGCATGTGATCGACTGAGGAGTGAGAGGATGGTTTGGGGTTTGATTTACTGAGGGAAAACTCAGACCTCTCAGATTCGGATTTTCCCAGATGTGCCAGTTTACCTGTTCTAGTAAATAGAACTTTGAAAAATGCTTGCTTCAGAGTTTTTACTTGGAGTTGGGGTTTTTTATGGAACTCTGACACTTAATTCATCAGACTAGAACTGTATATTTATGTCACCTTTATCATCTCTCTCTCTCTCTGTCTCTGTCTATTTTATCTATCACCTATCTAATTATCTATTATCTATCATCTTTTCCCAATTCAAGAGAAAATATATGAGATCAGGACTAGGCTTCAGTGCATCCATACTGATAATGAACAATATTTACAAATGAATGTTACACATACTAGCCCAGAAAAACAGACAGCTGATTGAGATACAAAAGGAGAAGAGATTTAACATTCTTTTTCACTTTTAGCACAATTAAAGCTAATTTAATATGCAGTTATAATTCCATTCATGCATATAGTTAGATCGCAATCCAATTTCATGTTCCCAATATGTCTTTAGTTTGTTTTCTCTCTATGCAGCTTATATGAGAAGTACTAGGAAAAGATTTCAGAAAATTCAGTGGAGAACAAGACTTAAATAATATGCAGTCTTTAAAATTCTTTGATCAATAGTAATACAAAAAATATAGTTATATTACATAAAATGTTTATTTCCATAAAATGAAAGTGGAGCAGTTAGTAATAATATTAGAGACAGCCATGGTTCCTATTGATCCATATTCTGTCTTATTGAAAGACATATGAAGAATTTTGTAAAACAAAAACAAGCTAAATCAGATTACTGCTTTTGGCAAAAGCAAAGATATCATGGCAGAGTCCTGAGAATTGAAAACTGCTTGTTGAGCATGGTGTGGGACCTTAACTCTTTTCTAAAATACATTTGTTTTATTGGGGATAGAGGCTGAAGAATACTTTTTAAAGAAGATTTAAAATCTGAACAGTTTTAAGTTTTTCAAAATGTTACATAGAGAGAATACAAAAGTACAAAAGTCATCATGGCATTTAAATATGAAATATATTAATAGCTTTATAAATTAGAATCTGAAAAGGTGATAAGCTGATACTGCAATTTCACGTGAAGAAGAAATAGGAGGAGGAGAAGAGGAAGGAGAAGAAGAAGTGATAAAGAGGCTAAAAAAATTGCCTGTAAAATAAGATAACAATTACTTCATCAACTCATAGTAAAATATTTTCATTCTAGTCCATTTTTTAAAAAAAAACCATGCCTTATGAAATAACCATTTTAAACAATCAAAATGAATGCACCAGAATACCCTAGACACACTCCAATTGGTGGGAGTTCCTAATCACACACACAAAATACAATTCTGATTTTGTTGGGCTAATTTTCACTGACATAAATAAGAGCAGAATTATCCCCAAAGACTGAATGCTTTTAGATATGAATCTTTATTTCTAGAGGGTTATAATTCAGTAGTAAAAACTTACTCAGATTTTACGCCTGGTTTATACAAGGTTTTTATCTAGCAAAGTATAGTTTGACAACATTTTTACATGGATCATCATGTGTGCATGTATCTATATTGAAAAGGGAAAGGAAAGAGATGAAGTCTCTAAAATATTTATATTTATTTCTAAACTTCAGAATTTGGAAAAAAAAAAAAGGGATCCTGCAATATGTTTTATCCAGTCATTGAAATTTAGGGGAAAAATATATTTAAATCTATACAAGTTGTCTTCACTTACATCTATAGTTGGAACCAGAATTTCCATCCCTAAGTGAGGTGGTTGTTAAGTGAGACATGCCCAATTTTACAACTTTTCTTGGCATGGTTGTTAAGTGAATCACTGCAGTGAAGTGAATCATGAGGTCATTAAGAGAATCTGGCTTTCCTCATTGACTTTGCTCGTCAGAAGCTGGCTGGGAAGGTTGGTAATCACATAAGCATTGGGACACCAGAAGTATTGTAAATACATACCAGTTGCTAAGTGCCTGCATTTTGATCATGTGACCGTGGGGATGTTCTGATGATTGCAAGTGAGGAACTTCAAATGGTCACTAAACAAATGGTTGTAAGTCTAGAATTACTTGTAGTTATAAAAATATATGCGAGTTCTGTAGTTTATTTATTTATTTAGAACTGCTCTATTTCAAGGAATCAGAGCAGCTTGAACCTAAATAAATAAATGTTATGTACATATGCATATGTACAGCCAGCTATAGATTAGCTATTTGCTTACATTTTAGGTAGAATTATAGATTTGCAGCCAACTCGCTGCAACCAACTTGTAATGGTCAACTCGCCATGGCCAATTTACCACAGCCAGTTCCCCATGTCCAACTCCCCATGAGACAATTCGCCATGGTCAACTCGCCACAGGACAACACACTGGGGGACAATTCAGCAATTCAGTTTAATTGTTTAAAATAGTTAAAAATTATTTTAATTTTTATCATTCATATTTCATTTTGTTCCTCCTTTGATATCCTTTCTTTAATTATTTTATTGCATTATTTTTTCAATATAGTGTAACTCTTGGCAAAATTGTGCTGTGGTGAATTGTCCCGTGGTGAGTTGGCCATGTGAGTAGGCTATGGCAAGTTGGCTGTAGCGAGTTGTTGTACACCTTCCAAAAATTGCAGCATTGACACAGCTTTACCATGTATTGCTCCTTGTGTATAGATTTGACATAGCAACTACTAGATGGCAGCAACCAGTTGGAATATATTGTAGTTCTTTACTACACTCTAATGGTCAACCAGATTTTTGGCAGGGGAGATATGATAGCCTGAATTGTGTTTATGCAATTGTTTAAGATTATGGATTACCCCAATATGTAATTTACTAGAAATAAGCATGTCTTGATTTTATTCTTGGGAATCTGTTCACCCTAAATCTTCAAAATATTTGCTTAGAAGAGGCTTTTGGTGATGAAACTCAAGCACATGTTTTTGAGTTTCTGATATACTATAGAGAAGTTATTGAAGGTTTCCAACAGAAAGAGAACATCATCTAGGATACATCTAGATTTTATGTCATTGCTTCTCAGTTTTTATGTCATTGACAGAGTATGTAGGTATTGTGTTTAAAAAGTACAGTATGGGTTCCTTGTTTTACAAACTAGTATAAAACAGCTTGCTACACGAACTCTATGTTTCAAGGATAGAGGCTAAAGATTTCTGGGTGTGTGCCTAAACCTCTTATCTATAATTTCTATGTGATCATAGGGGCATCTTTCACCATTGCTACAACACAAGCTATTGAAAATGTGTGAAGAGACTCTTCCCAATCAAGTGAAAATAATAGATATCTCAATAGACTTTATGGGCAGATGGTCATTTAACAACTATCCTATTTAGTGACCATCCAGAATTTCGATGATGCTGAAAAAGTAACTTTACAACCAGTCTTCGCATTTATGACTGCTGCAGCATCCTGTGGTCACATAATTAAAATTTATGTGTTTCACAACCAGCTTCTGACAAGCAGAATTGATACAAAAGCTAGCAGTCAAATCACAAGTGCTGGTCATTGATGTCTTGCTTAACAACTCATAGTGACTCACATGGTTAACTAAGCAATGATGAAAAAATATTTATGAAGACTTTATCCAAATAGTTGAAAAATATTGTGTAAGATTTTGCAAATGACTTGTGACCAGTTCTTGCACTTACAATCATTGCAGCATCCTCATGGTCATGTGATCAGAATGCAGGTTCTTGGTAACGTACATGTATTTATGATAGTTGCAGCTTTCTGGGGTCATGTGATCACCTTTTACAATCTTTCTAACGCAGTGTTTCTCAACCTTGATAGCTTGAAGATGGGTGGACTTCAACTCCCCCAGCTTCAACTGGGGGAGTTCAACGCCCCCAGCGCTGGCTGGGGGATTCTGGGAGTTGAAGTCCACCCATCTTCAAGATTGAGAAACACTGTTCTAGTGAGTTTCTGACTAGTAAAGTCTAGCTTAGCCACAGAAATTTTGGGCCTATATTGAGGTTGTAAGTAAAGCACTACCTCTATCAGAAAATCAGAATTCCTCTCTCCCTTAGCATTATAAATGCTGTTCTTTTTACCTGTCTTTGCATGTGAAATGTACATTGCTATCAATAACATTTATATTATGTATTACTATCTCAAACATTGTGCGCTGAATATTATGAAAAGAACATTCTGGTCACAAGTTTCCTCTTCAGCCAGACGTAAAAATTTTACTTGTGAGTTTTTTGATTTATGAATTAATTGGTTAATCCTTATACTAGTCAATTATTTATGTCTTTATTGCATTTATTTACCTTTTATCTATCACTAGATAACCCGTCCCTCTCAGGAGCAGAGATTTTATCTTATCTTATTTTTCTTTCTTAAGAAGATGTGTTTTTGAGTTTTAATTCCTGTCAGATTTGAGTGGGATAATGACACATCTACCATTCTCCAGTGTGTGACTCACATTTGGTAAAAGTTATGTTTCAAAATCACCGGTGTACTTTAATACATTTCAATGATTATTTCTAATATTAAAAATAGTCACACTAAGTCATTGATTATTTTATGTTCTAGAATTTGATATTGGGAATTTATTTTTTAACTTTAATCATTGCCATTCTCCAATGGGTTCTGAATAAGAAAGTATGAGAAAAACTTGCCCAAACATACAAGCCAGTAACTAAACTACAACAGTATTCCCATTGTTACAAAACTAATACTGTGTAATGTTTGTTACATTACTCTGAGATTTATTTGAAAAGGTATTTTTTTTAAATCTTCTCAATATATCATAAAGTACATCTTAACAATAAAATAAAACTTTCATTAATTGATGGTTATTATTTCATCTACAATTCTTTGCAAATTAAGTGGAAAACCATATGCATCCTTAAAATAATTTGCTTTTACCTGCAGAATGCTTTCTTAGTTGCCTAAGAAAGTTGCCTCTCTTGTTCATTGATCTTTTGAAAGTACTACAAATACACTTTATCATGAATTGATTAATCCGCAAAGTACACATATTTCTGAGATGGACAAGAATAGACAACTTCTCTAGTTCCTGTCTTCTTTAGATTTTGGCTTTCTCTTTGTTTCTACTGCATAACATTGCATCACATTTGTTTTTGTGAATGGGTAAAGCTAAGGTCTTATCTATTAATGACAAGAAAAGTCACAAAGGACAGAAGGATCAGACATTTCAATTTCAAACACAATAAGGTTATCTTAAACCATGTATGCACAATGTTACATTTTATATATTATAATGGTGTGATCTGATGGAGATTAGAATAATTTTTGGGGGGGAAAATTCAGTTTTTCCTTTGATGGGTAGCTATTTTAGAGTAGAGTAGAGTAGAGTAGAGTAGAGTAGAGTAGAATAGAATAGAATAGAATAGAATAGAATAGAATAGAATAGAATAGAATAGAATACAATAGAATAGAATTTTATTGGCCAAGTGTGATTGGACACAGAAGGAATTTGTCTTAGTGTTAGATTCTTTTTTTCTTTCATGAATTCAAGGCTCTGTGTAGAACATTGACTCTATCCAAATCTTCACACATCACAACTTTGTCAGATAGTTTGGGAAAAGGCCTGTCCAAAATTGCTGTCAACATTTATGAACCTGAGTCTTCCTGGACCTAATCCAGCCCTTAACCATTTTACACTGGTTCTCTGGTGTATAAGAGTGGAAATAATATATTTAATTGTACTTGCTAATTGGTGCATTTGTCTTGAACAAAGTCATTTTTTCCAGTATATGGTAATACCATGAACCTTCTCCTTGTGTATAAGTCTTTGGAATCAACATTCTGAAAAGCAATGCCATATTTGTTCCATAAACAAGCAAACAAATTATTTCAATTCTTTCAATAACAAGCATTAAAAGGCTTGTTATCTTTTCTCTATCATCATAATTTTAGACCTATGCCTCTAAAGAGTCATTCCCTTAAAGGATATACTTATAGACATGATGTTAGGCAGCATGGATATTTATGCTGAAGTTTCTCCAACCTGATCCTGGTTAGTTACAATGCAGAGTGAAGGGACCTTCAGGTACAACATTTCTATTTCCTGAAGTAGTTGTGAGACTAAAACTATTATTCCACATCACAAATGCACACTGGGTGCGTTGGGTGACCAATATGTTGCCATAGCTTCAGTATGACTGGAAGACTGGAGATTTCTTGAAATCTCTTCCAACTGAATCTGTTTTATGATATCAAGGCAGATAATTCTATTCAACTGAATCATCCCAAGATGTTTACAAAAACTGCCAATTATCACCTTCCAAGGAATGGATGAATTGTCTGGTGTTTTTTGGAAGACCTGCAGTGAAATAAAAAGGTCACCTTGTCTATCAGTGATGAAATCCATCCTCTGTTATACCTGTTTGTGAATGAATTCGAGACTAGAGAGGAAATGATGTGTGCAGCAACAAGATTTCAATATGCAAAAGAATCCTGGGTAAAAATGAATAATATGTGCAAAGGAATTGTTGGGTGAGATATAGAGGAAATATAGAATGCCAAATATGCAAGCCATATATTTTGTGCTTCCCCACATATTAATGTTGGTTTCCTGGACATCATCCTCATGAACAGCTTTGCTATTTGAAAGGTCAATTGCAGTGAACTAAAATTTGACTCGTCTTTCCCATCCAAGAAGATACAGCTGATTACCTGATCTTTTCTAGCCAAGAAGACATACCTGATTACCTGATCCAAGTAACACATTTAGCTGCAGAATCTTGTCATTTACAATGGGTCTTAATCATGCACTGAAAGGTAAGCCCTATAGGGAAGGTCTAATGAATTAGAGCCTAACGCCTCCTATTCCCCAACCAGAATAGTAAAGTTTCTGAAATAGATCTCTAGAGAGGTATACAGATGCCTGTGGATTTTGGCTGCAATAAAACTGATGACTACCAATTGCTGTATCTACCCTTTCTCATTCTCTCTCTCTCTCTCTCTCTCTCTCTCTGGGAGTAACATGCTTATTCTGGATTAATTTGGATACCAATAGATGGTTTATTGAGGGGTGGGGGAGGAATAAATGAATATTTCTCTGGAGATGTGCCTAATTTGTGGGCTTCCCCAGGTAAAATAGGAAGGCTACTATTTATAGATTGCATAATTATATTTCCAGCACCTTTATGCTGCCTCTGCCATGCTAAGTGGGTCACCTCTTTGTTTTTCAATTGAGGATGGAGCTTTTTTGGCATACCAATAAACCTTGCAACAGTAAAAAGAAACAATATTCATTATGCTGCTTCTTGGGGACTTCCTTTTAAGAGTTGGGCCACTAAATGCTTTTTAATCCCAAGATGCACTGATTGTGATAATGTAAGGCAAGCAAACTGAGCGTCAGTAATAAAATCATTGCAAATATGAACAGAATAAGAAATTGGCCAAAAGAATCGTGTAACAACTTGTGTTTATTCCATGAGGGACTAAAGGCAAGCAAAATAGGCAATGATTTTGTTTGGGATTTGTTTACGAAAGGTTTCTTGTGTGTAGGCAAGCATAGAGAGAAAAGGAACAGAATGGGATTTACAGGTTATGGTTTTGAAGAATTTTGTCACTGTTTGACTTCTCCATTCTTAACCTGCAAAAATAGAAAAAGAAGCAGCTTTCACTCTGCTTAACACCCCCCCCTCTTTTTTAAAAAATATAAAAGCTGTAAAGTATAATATGGCACAATCATAAAATATAATTTTGTTTTTTAGTCTGCAAAAGGGCAGTAGAACTGAAATTATAATAAATCTGCCGATGTCCAGCATTGATTGTTTCAAGCCTCTGGCTTTAATGTGCAATAGCGCAGTGTATTATGATGCTATGATTAAAGATTTGTTCAAAAGAGTGAATCTGGATATAGGTTGGCCCTTTGCACTGCTTGACTTTACCACAATTATTGGTTTTCTGAAATATGTCCCTATGCATTATTCTGATCAGATTACTTGCATTGTACAATTCTCTGGTGTATAAGGAGACATTCACACAAAATAAATCTTGACCTGAAATTTAATCTCCATAACTGTAGGCCAGAAATAAGTCCCTTTATGTGCCTCTGATGACAGGTTTGTGTATTTTCCATAATAGGAGCATATTTTTCATTACATAATTGTCTCTAATGGAAATCTACACAACAGAAAAGTAAATGAAGTCAAAAGATATAATAAAAGAGTGAGAGGAAACCTGAAATATTTTTCCTATGCTTAATTCATAAAATGCCATCTTTTTATGGCACTTCCCTTGAAGGTTGGAGGTAGGATCTAACTTTGAAGCAATGTGTCCAGTGGTGGGATTCAAGTAATTTAACAACTGGTTCTCTGCCCTAATGATTTCTTCCAACAACCAGTTTGCCAAACTGCTCAGAAAGTTAACAACCAGTTCTCCCAAAGGGGTGCAAACTGGCTGAATCCCACCACTGAATGTGTCCCATAATGCATTCTGCCTCTTGTGCCTCTTTCAGACCCTCTGACTAATCATAATAAATTCCAAAATCAGGAAACTCTCAAAAGGGAGAATAGTGACCTATGGGAAAAGACAGCACTGTACCTGAACGTCCTGAAGGTTTCTGAATCTGTTGATCAGGATTCTGATAATTCTGATGATTGGTCCAAAGAGTCTTATGTTGAAATGGCAGAAATAAAATTCAGGCCTCAGCAGGCCTTTGGAGTTGTGGAAGCTGGATAAAGGAAATCACAAGCTTGCAGATGAACATGTGATCACAAGATGCGTATTTTTGTAACTTCTGAATGTTATCAATTGTAAGCAGTGTTCCTGTTACATAATGAAGAAAGTTATATATAATTAGTTGAAATTGCATTTCTTCCAGCCTTATGGGAGGACCCATCCTTTATCCAATGCTGAATAAATGTGTAACTTAGAAAGAACCTGGACTCTGTTTCCTTATTTGTGCCAAGCCACATCAGGGTTTCTGCTTTACAAATCCTCTTATATTTTGAGATGCTTCCAATTGGATATTTAGACAAGCTTTACTTGCAATGCTGCTTCTCATATTTCTGTGTAGGCATAGGATTTGTGGGAGCAGTCTGCACAATTGCACTTTTAGTGAAATTCAAAGGCTAGAGAATTCCATTTTTTAAGAAAATATCGCCAGATTTGAGAGCATTTAGTAAAGGGCAAAAAGAAAAAAAGACCCTGAATTACTTAAAAAAAACCCAGTAAAGATGTTCCAGTAAAGATGAATAGAGGGAGCTTCAGGACAGACAACCACAACAACAACCATAACAACAATGGATTTTGTTCTTCAGGCTGCAGTAATGGCTACTGAGCTAGATGGATTTCAAATGGAATTAAATAAATTCCATTTGACAACAAGGCTATCGATAAGGTCCTGGGTATGATTGATAGATATATTACCTCCAGATCAGAGAGAGAGAGAATGCCTGTGAATACCAGTCTTTGGGGAAGAGCAGCAGGGAAGGACTTTGTCAGCATTCCAGAAAAACCCCAACTCCAAGTAAAGTCGCGGAAGCAAACATTTTCCAAAGTTCTCTTTACTAGAATAGGCAAACTGGTACAACTGGGAAAACCAGAATCTGAAAAGCCAGGGTTTTCCTTCAGTAAATCAAAACTCCCAAAACCATCCCCTTTCCCCCCCAGTCGATCACATCAATCAATGTCCGCTCCAGCCCCCTGACCACTCCTTCTCCAGATGCTGGATCGCCCTGACCTTGACCGACAGGAAGAATGCTATTATGTCTACTAACAACCCTCTCCTTAATCCCCCCTCCTAGTTTCCCACATGCGAGAAGGTGGCAGCATTGGAGCTTCCGGCCTAATATGGCTTCCAAGGCTGACAGACTTATTACCGTAATGTTGTGCTTCTGGGTTTCCTGTAGGCATATATTTAGCCTCTGTGGAAAAGTGAATGCTGGATTTCATGGCAACAGTCTTCTTCTCCTCTTATTAGCCTCTTTTTGGCTACTCACTCTTAAAGCAACATGTTTGACAATCTTCTCAATCGATGAACAGCAGCACAGCTTAAATTTTAAATAGGTTCCAAGTGGGATTAGACTAATTGATGGAGGATAGATCTATCAACAGCTATTAGCTGTGCTAACTAAATCATACTCCCTGTTCAGAGACAGTCTACTTTTGAATCAGGGATGGGTTCTAATTAATTCCAGTTTGCAACTGGAATTTCAGGAGTGTGTGCATGCAGTTCTGCACATGTGCAGAAGCTTCAGCGCATGCATCAATTATGACATCCGGGCGGGTGGGCGGAGCCTCCCGCTGGTTTTACTACTGGTTCTATAGAACCGGACAGAACCGGGAGCAACTCACTACTGTTTTGAATGCAAAATGCTATGACTATCCACAATCTTTATAACTTGCTTATGGACTATTTATTAATTTGATTTATATAGCTTTCCATGTCACCTAAGCAACTCGGGATTGCATTCAAGGATTAAAACACATAGATAATGCACAATAATCCATGATATACAACTCTGAGCACCCAAGGATAAATGGTGTTATTTCAGAACACCATTTCAGAAAAAAGGCACATCCACAACAAGACTTATCAGTAGATAACTGATGAGACTATGAATGGCCATTGCTGAGAATGATGCAAACTCGATTTGATGCAAAATGATTTTACCTAGCATGAACCTTGCTATATTCTTAAGTTACTGATTGTTAATTTTTTCTTGATAATACAATAATCTATATTATTCAATATACAGAAGTTTATTACTCATAATATTCCATAATATTCATATATGCAACTCATTGAAAATATCAGCATAATATAGCCCTAACAGTTTATTTCCAATTCATTCTGAAGGGATATTTATACAAATAACAATTCTTTAAAAATTCTGATAAAACAGAATGAAATAATAAGACTTTTGTGAAATTAGATACACAGTTTTCGGGTTCATATGTGTTAGCAATTAAAATAATGCTGTGGCAAAGAAGTAATTTTGGAATCAAGCTTTTACTGAGATAGAGAAAAAGAGGAAGATGTTCTACTAAATATTGGTGCTTCTATACTTTTGGAGGAAGAATTTCACAGACTGATGTAGTGACCAAAGGTGATACAGTAGATAGTCTTCAAGGTGACGGGCAGATGACCAGAGCCTTAACTTGCAAGGCAGTCAAGCAAGGCATACTACACCTTCAACTTAACGTTTACAAATTCAAACATCTGTGGCAGTGCAGAATACTATAATATAAATTAGTATCCATCTTTGCACCCAAAAATTAAATTCAAGGCACTATTTCAAGCTTTAAATATTGCCCACCTGAGATGTCATCACAGGCAAAATAGGATGCCTATATTTTGTCCACCATAAGTTGCAGGAGAAAGCTTGCAAGGGCCTCTGTGCCTACATTAATATGCTGGAAGCTGAAGCCAGTGAAATTTATGTAAGGTTGTGAATATGTCATCAGTGCTAGTTGTGCTTGCTTGAACATAAAGCATCATTTCCAGTCAAATTGGCTTCCTATCCCACCTTGGCTGTGAATCTCTCCCTTCACTTTGATTGCCAAAGGCTTATGTGACAAACACAATATCATTATCAAAAGATGACAGAGGTGAAGTAGCATATTATGTTACCTTGATGGTTTGTGTTACCTCCAGAGGCCAAAGTTCAAGTAATGGCTGTATTCTCCAGCGAAAATTCATTTGGTAATTCTATGCTAGGTAGCATTAATCTGAATCTTGAGTAATACTCTTTACCTTGGCCAGGGTATCAGTTTCTAATCACAGGCCAAGACTGGAGTAGCAGGAAGAATGCCAGCTGGAATTGAAAAGGATTGGCACAACTGTCCAAGGAAGTTTATGTAGCACCTGATTGTAGTCTATTGGCTCAAAATTATCTCTTAGCTTTAGAGTTTGCCATTCAGTTAAACTTGATGGGAAGAATGGCACTTTATATGTAATCTCTGTCTGAATACAGATGTCCAACTGGATAAATTTAGGAAAAGCTATTATTAATAGGCTCATCTTAAGGCTGACGGGCATCCTAATATAATGTACTCAGCTAAATCTGTGTGAAAAGGGTGTCTAGCTATTTTTTTCCTCCTCTGATGCTCTTCTTTAAATTTCTAATTAACACAAATTCAGTTTCAATTGTAATGTGAATTCTTTCTTCCCATTTGTTTAAAATATTAATAAAATATATTTATATTTAAAGAACATTTGAATAGAAAAGTAGTCTATTTATCCAGAATTCAGTTGACAATCTCTGTTCAGAAAAGTTGCTGCTTAACTCTAATCCTTTCTATCTTGTATCTCTAATGATGAAAAATAGTATCTGTGATAAGGGTTTGATGTGACTACTATATTATGAGATTGCAGTCCTGACCAAAATATCAACACACTGCAGACTTGCAAATACAGAGTTGTTAGCATATGTATCTTTTCAGATATAAATATCAGGTTTTCAGATGAAAATGCTAATTACTCAGGACTCTGAGATTTGCTGGCAGACAACATTAGATATTTTAAATAAAAACAAAAAACTAAGATTCTTAATTACATCTTTAAAATATCAGAATTTCAGGAACCTGACCAACCCACATAAACTATAAGAAACAGAAAAAAACTGAACCTAAAGATTACTTGAAATCTTCTTTTGCTTTCAAGTAATCTGAAATTACTTGAAAACAGATGAAATATGACATCAATACAAGGCAAGGTTAATCCTTTCTTGTGTTACAAAGAAACATAGGCAAGAGTTTAGGTCTGGATTGTGACGATTGACTTTCAGTCTATACAACAGTAAGGGTACCCTGTTACTTTTCAGGCTACATCTACCATAATTTGAAGGAATCTTGTGTCGAATCATAAAGAAGTTTCATCATCTAGCAAAATTTTCCTCTAAATTGCAGGCGAAACTTGAGAAGAACACCTGATTCATTTCTAAATATCAACAGTTGTTATTAAAAATTAGGACAGAAATTATTTTTCTCAATCCGTATTTTAAACTGAAACATCAACACTGGACTCTTAATCAGAAACAGTTGCTCAACTAAGCTTCTTTTGTATTGCAGCAGAAATATACAGAACGAAAAAGGAAGGGAAAAAAAGAACAATACATAATAGATCTGAGTTCCAAGTCCACCCAGACAGTTTAACCCTTAGGTCATTGTGTTTGTATTTCACTTATTGGATTGTTAATAGATTTTCTTCATTTGTGTGAGACATTGTGAATGATGTGCTGAGGCCTTTCTATTACTACATCACCAGTGCCCATGGTCCACCTGTAAGAAGATAGTGTTAAAAGCTGCTGGAGTTTCTACCTCTTGACAACATCCCAGCTGTAGACTAGCAATAGCAATCCTCCTGTGGCAGTTTTAATTATCGGCACCGGCGATACCATCAGTAAGTGTGTAATTACGTGTCAGTTTCCTGGCTGTTGGGTATGAAAAGTGGAACCAGTGAGATGATGATTGTTGAAGCTGTAGACTCATATTTAAACAATTCAAAATGTGTAACTGGCAGTGTCATTAAACAGAGAGAGTTTGACCCCAGCTGTCAGTTACTTTCCCTTATGCAGATTTTTTTTCCTGTGCTGTCTGTCAAAAAAGCTCCATGAGCTGAAATGGGACAGAAGAGGAAGTGAAATATCCCAAGTGCTGGACTGCTACTACCTTTCACTCCCGCTGAGGTGTTCTTTTACCCTAAGTAAATATGGCAGCCCAGCTGTAAATAAACCCTGGGCATTACAGGAAATTATATAGGCAGGACTGACAAAGAAACAATGGTAGAATATCAAATAACCATTCCAGCCCTTCAAATAAAGAGATTTATTTTTCTTCTTCTTTTCTTTTAGAGATACGTTCAGTACTAAATGCCTAAAGAACACTAAAGAACAAGGTTTATTGTGATCGGATAGGTTCATTATTATACGATTGAAATGGAATAATGTTTTGAGTTTGAGTTAGATTGAAAAAGTCTGTTTGAGTTAGATTGAAAAAGTATTTTCATAAAGATGAAAAATGCATTACCCCAAAAGCTTCTCTCTCTGCCTATTATACAACTTTGTGCATGAATTAAGAAATTAACTTCTGATGTGGATTACTGCCTAAAAATATTTTACCATCAGACTTAAATTTAGCTAGGGTGGAAAAACTACATTCTGAGGTATGTGCTTAATTAATAAAATAAGTTAAATAGTTAAATTGGATGAAGGCAGAAAGAAGAGTTCCTAAAGAAGTGTCCACCCTTTAAATAAGTTGAACCTTAGTTTGTTAAGAGACTGAAGTCAAGTTCTTGCCGCCAAGTCCCAAAGGAGCTTTTTCAAAAAGAAACTGGACCTTTGTTTTTCCTTGAAGACGTTTTGCTTCTCATCCAAGAAGCTTCTCGGATGAGAAGCAAAACATCTTCAAGGAAAAACAAAGGAAGTCCAGTTGCCTTTTAAAAAAGCTCCTTTGGGACAACCATGACCTGAATGATGGAGAATCTCCAAAGACTTTTACCTCTAAAGTTCTGTCAAGCTTGGATTTGAGGGGGAAAATATGTTAAAACTACATGCAGATAAATAAGGCAAAATATTAATGTTAGGTAAGAATCTATGATTGGAGAAACCCATTTATTTTCTGAGAAGATCATGGATCAAAAATATATCTAAATTCTTAACATGTCTTATTGTAAAGTTTTAAAAGTTATTAAAAGGACGGAGAAGAAGACAGTATTAAGCAAGTAGCAGTTGAATTTTTATTATTGTTACATTTGCCTAAACATAATTGCAGGAAGGTACACAATTAGTCTGTGTGCTTCTAAAGATTAAATGGGATTGATATGTTGCTTATCATGAAATGTTACAATTTAAAATGTCTTCTCTCTCTTTCTCTCTTTTTAATGATTAATAGATGTGAGTGTTTTCAGAATATTTTCTGAAATATTCTATATGGTAACAGAGCAAATTTGTAATGCAGGTTATAATTGTAGTAACACATCGGCAAATTTTGTGACTAAGTCAGAGTAAAATAACTTTAAAAAGAGATTGGATTTTTTTGCCTGTAACCTTACCTTTTTATAAATAAATCTAAATTCAATGACTTCATATGATTTGAATAAAGGAATGCAGTGTGCTAGCAATGGAATACAGAAACTTACCTGATATTAAATAAAACCATTGCTTTGTTTAGCCTAGTAATGGATCATTTAGCAATTCTCCTTTTTTTCAGTCGAATTTTGATCCAAAGATCAAAATAACTTGCAAAGAAACTCTACCACAAATTTCAGACCTTTGTTTTGGAAATCTTAAAGAATTTTTTTTTGAGGGTACAAAAGAGGTAGTTCTTGATTTACATTTCCTTTATTGACTGTTCGAAGTTACAACAGCACTTTAAAAAGTGACTTATCACTGTTTTTCACAATTACAACCATTGCAGCATCCCTATGGTCACAAGAATTCAGAAATTCAGAGGCTTGGAAATTGACTCATATTTATGACGGTGTCAGCCCTGGAGGCCATCTTTTTCTTTGGATCTTCAGGGCTGCCACATTCAGTGCTGTGGGAAACTCGGAGGGGGAATTGCATGGAGTGGTAGAGATATCTAGTCATAATAACATTCCTTTCTCTGAGAGTCAAGGACATTCGGCCTGCATCTGGAGTGGCGTGATTGGGAGGCATCTCCAGTTGGGACGGTGAATTGATTGGACCATGTGAGGGTGCATTGATTGGACCATGTGATGGACATGTGGGTGCAGGGGAAGGGACTTGGACTTTCTTTTCAGTGGGGAAAACCTGGAAGCTTTCAGATTCGGGTTGTTCTAGATGTGCCAATCTGACATCTCTAATAAAATGGAACTTTGAGAAACTTTTAGCCTCGGAGTCTTCTTTCATTGGGGGTATTACTTGGAACCCTGACAGACGGTTATTCACTTAAGAAGTGGCAAGAAAGGTCACAAAATTCAACAAAATTCACTTAACAACTGCCTCACTTAGCAACAGAAATTTTGGGCTCACTTGTGGTCCTAGGTCTGAGGGCTACCTGTATGGAGTATGTCTACTAGAACTAAGGAAATATACATATATCAGGTCAGATTAGACACTGCTTTCTAATTGTTGAAGACAACTAGACAATTAGACAACCTTTTTTCTTCTCATGTTTTCAAATACTTTTTTAATTATGATGAATTACTTTAGTTATATTGCTATTCATCTGGAACATCATTTTGTACCTAAAGGCAATTTAATAAATACAGTAAATCATCCTTATGATTTCTTCACCTGTGTAGTAGCTTTTGGGCTACTACAAGTTAGCAACTAATCCCCAAACTCTGCTGTTTAATCCAAGAGACTTCTCTGCTTTCATTCTTCTAGTACACTAGATAAGGACACTCTAATCTTTAATAATGTCATATTGCAATGGCACTGCAGTTTGTATTTAAAAAAATAACTAAGTCAGCACTGCAATTATAAGCAAGTTTCTTTATAATTTATGTCATACGTGAGCCTGGTTTGTCTTCAAATATGTTATTCGATAGACTTTTTTTTTTTTAATGTTCATTGGCATCCTTCAGTCTCAAGAGATGATGGTATCATGCTCTGGAAAGAGGTCCTAAAACAGCATCTAGTGTGACTAAAAAGGCCAATTCGAGAGTGGCAATCCCTTCCACACTGAGGACAAATACATTCTGTCCCCTGCCCAGCTCCCAGATTTCACTGGTTCTGGGACTGCCTCTTTGCCTCAGCCTGCCGAACAAGTGTCTCTTCGAATTGGAGAAGGCCATGCTGCATCTTTAGCTGACCTCCAAGCTGAACGATCAGAGGTCAAGGTTTCCCAGTTGTTAATGTCCATTCCCAGGGCCTTTCGGTCCATCTTGCAGATAGCCTTATAATCGCAGCTGTGGTCTCCCTCTGAGGTGCTTTCCCTGCACTAATTCTCCATACAGGAGATCTTTTGGAATCCAACCATCAGCCATTCTCACGACATGCCCCAGCCAGCGTAGACGTTGCTGTTTCAATAGTGCATACATGCTAGAAATTCCAGCACATTCCAAGACTGAGCTATTTGGAACTTTGTCCTGCCAGGTGATGCCAAGAATTTGTCGGAGACAGCGCATATGAAAGGTTTTCAACTTTCTCTCCTGCCGTGCGTAGAGGGTCCAAGACTCATTGCAGTACAAGAGTGTGCTCAGGACGCAGGCTCTATAGACCTGGATCTTTGTATATTCCATCAGCTTTACCAATACGTTTATTCAGCTCAGTATCTAAAGAGAGAGTATCAGAGATAGTTGAGCCGAGGTACACAAAGTCATGGATGACTCCAGTTCTTGTGCAGAGATTGTAATACAGGGAGGTGAATCCATGTCCTGACCCATGACTTGTGTTTTTTTCAGGCTGATTGTTAGTCCAGTCTCCATTCCCACTTCAACCTTGGAGTTCTCAGGTTGCCTTGATGCTGACCCTGGCTCCCACGCCTCCTCCTCCTCTGATTTGGCTGCTGGAGGGGCTGGCAGTTGACAGGCCACAACAGACCTGTACATTTTGTTGCTGGATTATACCAAAACTTTCAGCGTCTCTGGTTATTTTTCTTAGATTTGATTCATGTTACAATTTATTTAATTTGTAGTGTTTATACTTTTCGTTGGGATTTGGTTCATGAGATTCCTGCAGCCACAAAGCATACATGTGTATATGCATACGCAGGAAATCCTTGACTTACTATAGTTCATGTAGTAATCATTCAAAGTTACAATGGCACTGAAAAATGTGACTTATGACCATTTTTCACAGTTACAACCTACGCAGCATCCCCATGGTCGTGTGATCAAAATTCAGATGCTTGGCAACTGGTTCATATTTATGACTGTTTCTGTGTCCCAAGATCATATGATCACCTTTTGCATCCTTCTCACAAGCAATGTCAATGGGGAAGCCAGGTTCACTTATCAACTGGGTTACTAATTTAGCAATTGTAGCGATTCACTTAACAACTGTGGCAAGAAAAGTCATAAAATGGGGCAAAACTCACTTAACAAATGTCTCGCTTAACAACAGAAATTTTGGGCTCAATTGTGGTTGTAAGTTGAGGACTACCTGTATTCATGCTACAATAAAAATTATTTTATAATAAAAATTTTAAAAAAATAATCTTGGTGGTCTGGGATGAAAGGTTTGATCATTTTCTTGTGCTCCCCAGAGATAACCAGCCAACACAAGTTTTGTGCAAAGGAGATAAATCTTTGTGAATATCAATGCATTTGGTGAACATATTATTGAGGTGAATCAGAGTTTCTCAAATAGCATCTCTAGACATGGAAAGCAACCATGCAAGTACTATTTTTTTGTTTTTGTTTCCAAAGAGAGAATCCGAGTGCAACGTACACTGCAGAACAAGCTTTATTAATTGCAGCACTACTTCCCTACTTGAAAGTAATAAATAGGCATATATTAAATCCTCCAAGGATTAATTTGTATTTTATCAGCTGTGAAAAGGGCATTTTTTTACATAGCCAGATTTAAGAGCTTTATTAGATCTTTATTAGATCTTCATTGAAAAAGAAATTCTGCATACATTTTGTGTCAAGAGTCTTTTTTTTAAAGTTTTATTTTTTTATTTTTGTATAATTTTCCTTTAAATTACTTAGGCAATGCAGCTGGGAATTGGCACTGCAGTTTATGTTAAGTTATAAGTGGAGGTGCTATTTTATAAAAAACAGTCTCAATATGCAAAAATTAATGAATTTTCATGAAATGGAGAGAAGAGGAAGAGGAAGGCTGGAGATGGACATTTGGAGTAGGGTTTGAAATGTAAGTGATTTGATTTGCAGTTAACAATTCTCAGTTGTTGGGTTTTTTCAACTTCTATGCTAACAGAAATGTTGCAGTCTCACCATATTTTCAACCCTCAGAAACACATCCTGAGCAGTTTGCTCTGACAAAGCAGTTTTTTGCATCGTAAATACGTATTTATTTTCTATATTTTTCAGCTTCTGTGGTGAATGTTTTCAAGTTGTGATTTTGTCTTGTTTATATGTTAGCTGCAGGGTATATCCACACCAGACTGCAGGCATGGACTCATTTTTCCCCCTTCTATTTAACTGAATAGCTTTGTAAGAAAAAAAAATGGCTAAAGTATTGCTGTGATCATTTATTTATAAGCCTTTCTTCTATAAAACCAGTTTTTAAAAACTAGTTTTAAGGTGGTAAAATAATTGAGGCCCAGTCTGCTTATTACAAGGCCCAGTTTTGCCTTGTCTGAAGGCAAATTTGCTGATTTGCAATAACATTCTAATGCAGCTCAATTCTCTAGCTGAGAACTATCATTTTCAAGATCCCACAAGGTTGATGTTTACCAGTGGGCTCCTGGCATAATCCAGTTTACTGCCTTTGCTCCCATTGTATTAAAGGACATTTGTATTTAATGCTCTCTTTACCATTCCTTGATATCTTCAAATTTTCTGAAGTTGTCTCTGATCCAATGCAGGGCTGTCTTAATGCATGGGCCTGATGGACACTTGCCCCCATTGTATTAAAGGATCCACGAGCATAGGGGCCCCATACGAATCTGTGTATGTTAACCCTTCAATGCACCTTGTATCATATAAATAAAGCAACATATTTATTACATTTTACTGCATTTTTAAAATTAATACTAACATGCAAATATATGTTTAATTTTATCGACCATTTACATTTTTATTCCTGTGAGTAGTTGTCGTAGGGGCTCCAGTACACTGCTTTGCCCATAATGCTTTTAAGACGGCCCTGATCCAATGGAGGTAAATTGGCACGATGTGATGGTTAAGATAGTCTTCTCCAAACTGGTGCCTTCCAAATATATGCGAATCTGATTACAATCGTGCCACAGTTCTCCAGCTGGCATCCTTCAGGTTGGCTTTGTATATTTCAAGATGTTGTCAATTGAAGTAACAAAGCAATGGAAAAGACAACAGATAACAGCAAGTTTATTCACCACCAACCCTCAGTCAACCATTCTAAGAGGCATGGTGGCTCAGTGGCTTAATGACACTGAAGGTGATCTCAGCCCTGATGGTTCAAGCCCAAGCACTGCGCAGCAGGATGAGCTCCCTTTATTCTCCTCAGCTTCTGTCCACTTAACAGTTCAAAAACATGTTCTATACAAGTACAGGTAGACTTTGACTTACAACAGTTCATTTAGTGACTGTACAAAATTACAATGGCACTGAAAAAAAATAAATTATGACAATTTTTCACCCTTAAGACCATTGCAGCATCCATCTAGTCGTTACCAAACTGACTCATATTTATGATGGGTACAGTGTCTCTGGGTTATGTGATCACCTTTCGAGACCTTCTGACATGCAAAGTCAATGGGGAAGCCAGATTCACTTAACAATTGTATCACTAACTTAACAATTTCAGTGATTCACTTAACAACTGTGGCAAGAAAGGTGGTAAAATGAGGTAAAATTTACTTAATAAATGTCTCACTTAGCAACAGAAATTTTAGGCTCAATTTGGTCATAAATCAAAGACTACTTGTAGATCGATAGGTGCTATTTTAATGGGGAGACGAGCTGGTGTTTTGTGCAGGCAGTCAGATTCCTGGCAGCTCTGAACCTTCCTGGTGCAGTGTTTGCTTGTGAGGCAGCTCTGGAAAAGGAAGGGGCCTTGGGTGATGCTCAAGAAGAACCGCTTGTCTTTCTCTCTGATTTGAAGCCACCTTGCCCTCCTATGGCGTACCTTGGGAAGCATGCAAGCATATCCTATATCAGAGATGGTATCTTGGCAAGCCAAATTACCACTCTGCAATAGCATTGTGGACTCCCGAGTACTGTAACCATGCCATACGCTAGTAATAATAATAGCAAATCATTGCTTATCTCTTTTGGCCGGTAACAGATCAAAGGAAAATCATAGAGGTGGTGCACTGGTTAGAGTGCAGTACTTCAGACTAGTTCAGCTGACTGCTAGCTGCAGTTCGGCAGTTTAAATCTCACTGGCTCAAGGTTGACTCAGCCTTCCATCCTTCCGAAGTGGGTAAAATGAGGACCCAGACTGTTGGGGGAAATATGCTGACTCTGTAAACTGCTTAGAGAGGGCTGTAAAAGCACTATGAAGTGGTATATAAGTCTAAGTGCTATTGCTATTGCTACTTCTGCTTTGCAAGTGGAAATTTCTATCAGCAAAAACTGCATTGCTAGCATAAGAGGAAGCTATGATGTGAGGGAAGATTTCCAAGAATAATGACATTGATAGAGCAATGGTTGGGGAATTGTTTCCAAGAGCAGTCAAGCTTAAGGAAATATTTAAGGGAAGTTTTAATGTGCCCCAAATATTGTACCTATTTTTAGACAGATTTTGTGATAAGTGGTTTCTCCTGTTTCTAATAGTAAAGAATAAATAGCACATACTTGATTTCTTTTTTATAAAACCATTCTGAAATGTTGATCCAAGTGTTGTATTTAACAGATAATATGACGATTAGATTAAAATGCCCTTGGTGTCTGCTAAAAATGTGCTTTTAACAGTTTTAATCCTTTATCAATAATTAATATGAGAGGGCTTTACTGTATTTGCACGATTTGCAGTGTGATAGACACACTGAGATGTGTTCCTGCCTTTTTTAAAATAGCTTCCTTGAAGTGTATAAAAATAAGATATTTAACACATCCAAATACATTTCATTTAGGGAATAAAGTGGTATTATTTCTGTGGGGTTTGTGTATCATACTTCTTTATTATGCTAGATTTTGCTCATCTTACCTTAGAGGACAGAGACAAATAACTATATTCCCAAGGACCAGGTGTGAGCAGAATGCATGTTAAATGTTGTGTATTTGTTATGATTGCAACCAGTGTTTTCCATTTTGCACTCCAATTTGAAAGAAAAACTGATCTTTGAGAATAAGAGTTTGGGAAGCTTCAGTGCAGAAAACAAAGAACAAAACCTGGAAGATAAAGGATTGAACTGAATGCTTATTTCAAAGCTGACTAATTTCATGTCCTACTGTATAAATTCAGCTGCAGTCTCTGAGAATTCTATAGGGATATAAAAAATCAAATTTGTAAGATGATCGCAGTTGATTGTATCACTGATATATTATTTAGGCTTTAAATATCAAATGAGATTTTTTTTCTCTTTTATATTATTTTATAAAATATTTTATTTAAGTAGATGAGAAAATCATATTCTAAGATCCAATGGTCCTTCTTTATCAATGTGTTTATTAAAATTATTATTAATTTTAATTAATAGTTACAGCATCTTCTCTCATTATCAAGCATACATATAGTTTGCATGAGATTTTCCCCAGGGCCAAAGTCCTAATATATGCCATTGTCCTTTGCTGAACCCTGTAGATGACTAGTTATAAAAGAAATGTCTAATTGGAAGAAGTGAATTATTTTGACCTGCTTCAGTAAGGTTTCAGGTCCAGATTTAGCAGAGAGACAGTTTTCATTATGTCTAGATGACCTGCGACAGAGCTGGGATGAAAGTGGTGCATCACCATTGCATTCCTGATTTTTTCAGAAGCTTTATGTACTGTTAACCATGATGTCCTTTGGGGAAGGCTTATTCCAGTGCTTGGTGGCTGTACATGTTTGGATAAGGAGGAACTGTCTCTGACTGTGTCAACCAAGTGGTTTTGGCTGTTGGGGCGCCTTAGACATGGGGATATTCCATCTCTGATCTTGAATGGGATTGCTTTTCCCATTCAAGAGTGGTGTACTATCTGGGTGTACTTCTAGATTCATAGCTCTGGGAGTCCTAGGGGAAGCATCTTGGAAGTTTAGGGGTTGATGCTGGGAAGCAATTCCACCTGATGCTGGGAAACAATTCTACATCTTTTGATTAGGGATGCTTTGTATATTATTACACTATCATGGCAGCTATTTTGTGGACAATCAAGCTATCTTTCCCTTTCCTTCCAACAAATGAAAGCATCCACAATGTATCCCAAAATTTCACACATGCTATTAGTCCAAAATAATTTCCTATCCTTGTATCTAATGGACTAATAACCTGATTCGGGTCAACCTCCTAATCTGCTAAGCAAACATTTGCTGGATTTTAAGTATTGACTCCCTCATGAAGCATCTTTAATCCATTTTTTTTAAAAAAATAAATTGGTCCTTATTTTGGCACTAGTACTTTTCTGTTAGAAATGAAACTTCTCCCCTTTTCCTTTGTTATATTTAGGATGCTTCAAGTATAAATTTAATTCTGGTTTTCCCTTTCCCCATTCTCTCTTTCCCATGAAAATGCCCTCTTAGGCTTAGCTGGGAATAATGCTGCTGACATAATTTTCTGATTTTTCCTAAGAGTGCTGCTAATGTGAACTAATTTCTTTCAGCTCATGCACTTACTGCCTCTATGAGAAATCAGGAGTGTTGAGTTACTGACTTTCGAGAGCCTGGTTCCTTAATAGAAGCACTCAGTCCTGCACATTAGGGCCCCGTCTTTCATATACTCATCTGTCTTTATAATTCTCATTCCTCATATTTTACATCATATGGTTTGCTCTCCATTGTAAGTTTTCAATTCCGGCAATGTTTGTCTTATAAGGTAGTGACCAGAACTGCACATGATATTTTAAATTCAGGTCTTATATAAAGTAGTAGCAGAATATTGTCAACTGATTTATAAGACTTTCCAGTCTATCTATCTGTATTTGTTTAGTTGTAGTTTCTTCTTAGAGCTGCCAAGCCTCGTACAGATACCTGGTGAACTGAAAGT
>JAKOOJ010000005.1:66743617-66893617 GCA_022577455.1 Arizona elegans | reverse complement strand
GAAACTTCTTCAGTTCTGACCGGATGGTAGGGAATGGAAGGATTGGTTGTTTCATAACCACTTTATAAACACATGGCACAACATAGGAGAACAAACCTATGAGGACTACACTTAGCAGTCCATCTTCATTTAAAAGGCAAAGACCATTCTTTTGAAGACAGCAAAGTCCACATTTTGGGCAGAGAAGACCACTGGTTTGAAAGACAGTTCAAAGAGGCCTCTCTCAACAGTTCCAAGAAGATTTCATACCCATTTGTACTCAGGTGACCCTGATAATAGAGATAAATCTCCAGGTGGCCTCAAATCTCTATAAAAGAATGCAAATGACCAGTTGTCTGCAAGGAGTATAAATCCTTCCATTCTTCACCATCCAGTCAGAGCTGAAGGAGCTTCTTAGATAACAAGCAAAATGTCTTCAAAAAAACCCCCCAAAAGTCCAGTTGCCTCTTGAAAAAGCAACTTTGGGACAACCATGACCTGGATTGACTGAGAATCTCCATAGATATCCCTTTGAACTTGCCTGGAAAAAAATTAACACAGTTATGCCCACCAATTTTTATTTCACCAGAAAATTCTGATTCCTTCTATCCAGTATGCCTTCTAATCATCTGCTAGTTGAACATACTGTAGGTCTGGATAACTCTGTTTGTTTGGCTTCCCCCAGCCCCACAAATTCTAACATTTCAAATTTCAAGCTCTATGCTATCTGTTTATGCAGAAGTTTGCAAATTTGTTAAATTTGTATGAAAGAAGTTAAATGAACAAAATCCTCAACCATCTGTTCCAACCAAATTCATTAGACGCAGCTATTCCCAATATAGAGGGATCATGTTGCACTTGCCCGACTCGTCACTGTTAAAGATGAGCAGCCTTTGACAAAAAAGATGTGACATCTCTAATTCAATACCACAAACATGGTTAAATAGACAGGAATTCAGACTTAAGCTTTGTCGAGCTCACCATTGCCTGGATCAATGAATCTGTCAGTTTCACTTTTTCCTACTTCATTTTTTTTCCAAGATGATGTGTTTGTGAATTTGGGTAACTTTTATAAAAATAGAAAAGAATAGAAGTTCTTATCCATGCATTCGCAGACATGTTTCTTTACTCAGAAATTGCTTCTTATTCTAGTATCCAGGTCAAGAAATAGATCTGCATTTGGGAAAGATGGACATATCTGTCAGATTGCTTTTATTGTGCCTTTATTTATTTTTTTATGCAGATTTTTTTTATTTCATTTAGAATTATATTTACAATTTTGGGTAGACCATAACCATAACCAAAATCAAACCAAACCAAAAATCTACAACTAAATTGTGTGGTTATCTATGGAGTCAAGTAGAGAAAAAGTGGAATTGTATTTGCTTGCTACTAAAAATTACAAATTTTGTGGAGGGTTATTCTATCTGAGTATTATAAAAAAGATAACCAAAGAGTTGCATAGAGTAAGATCTCAGTTTGGATAGATGAATCGATCTGTTTCTTAACCTCAAATTCTGTATGAACAATGTACAAAGTAGACACAGAGAAATCTTAATTTGCTTCTCAGGGTCTTTATGAATAAAATGGGGAATAGTCCCTTGTGCAGAATTCTGAGTTCACTGAAGAAAAGATATAATATAAGGGAAAATTGTAAATATGGTACACAAATCAAACCCATAAATAAAATACCATGTACATACCTAAGAACTGAATTTAGCATTTAAAAGTAACAAAATTAAGAGAAGTATACTCAAAATATATGGAGAAGGAAGGAAGGAAGGAAGGAAGGAAGGAAGGAAGGAAGGAAGGAAGGAAGGAAGGGATTATTTCAGCTAAACTGGAAGGAAGGGAGGGAAGGAGGTTATAGAATATGCAAATTATGTATTAAAATCAAAAGTCTTTCACACTTTCCTTCCAAACTGTTAACAGGAATACAATTCATACTAATGCTATTGTGAGAGAATTTCACTGTGACACACAAATACTGTTTTGTAAGGGTACACACTAAGTCACTTTCTTATATGTTAGTAAAATTGATTATATTCTTTTCAATTTTCAGACAATTAGATTGCTCTCTTTGTCAACATGCTCTGTGTCAATGCAATTTACTCAGTACCTGGCCTAGTAAAACATTCTGCATCTGCATGTTAAGTATTTCTCATTTTAGCCTTTGATAAATGGCTTCACAGGAAATAATGAAATGTTCTTTTTGCATCTATACTATCTTCATTTCCTAAACTGTCTTTCCTAGGAAACATGGAAAGTATAACAACAGTATTAACATCATATTTTCATATACTTATAAGTTAGGCATTTGTTCTTATGTAAAAGAATATCTTTTCAATGTTAATCTAATATAAATTTAATTTAACTAACTCTAAATTCATGTCACTTCTAAATTAAAAGATCTAAGAACAGGATATATAATAAAACTCCAGAGTTCTTAAAAAGTAATTGGAGAGCAAGATTTTTTTTTTTAAAAAAAATTGACTTCTTTTACATAACAACTATTTTAATACTTTTCAACCATTATCATCTAAATAACTGTCTTGATAGTGCTGTTTCACAGTTGACTATCAAGTACTTTTGTAAACATTATACTAATGCTTGAGAAAATATATCTCATAAACAAGCTTTATTGTGTGTCAAAAAGGATAAAAATATAACTTTACATTTCTGTTTTAAAGTAATTTTAGTACCTATTAGCCATAAAGTAACAGTTATAGATAATTTAGAGTGTGTAGTCACTCGAAACATCTTGACATTTTCACACAAACATGGAACCTTAATAATAGCCTTGGGATTACACTGGCTATACACACCGCTACAAGATATTAAAATAACTTATGGTGCACTGTAATTCTTGTTTTGTATTTGTCCAAGTAGTTTTGAAACATGCAATAAAGCAGAAAAATAAAAACTTAAGCTTCAAAATCAGCTAAGCTAGATTCTTAAAGTTATAGCAGTCTTTTCATGTTAAGGATGATTAAACCGGTTGACATTTGCAATTGTTATCATCGTCTTATTTCCCTTTCTTATTAATAGGCTGTGATTAAAATGTAAATTTGGGCCATGCTGCTGTTTGAAAACCACTGTAATTATTTAAAATAAAGAAGCTGATTGCATTTAGTCTGGGATTACATGAGAAATCATTAAAAATGGTCTATTACTTGTTGATCTTCCAGCATACATGAAATAAGTTAAGTACAGTATAACTCTCTCCTGTTCTATATGAAATAAGTTAAGTATAATTGTCTCCTCTTAAGTTTCATCATTTTTCTATAATTGTCCTGAATGTTTATTCTTGCAAAACTATTTATAAAAGCAAAGATGATCATTTTGTATACAATAAGGAACTGACAATTGCGCTCATTATATCAGGCAGAGTATTTTCCACTTGAAATAAATAATAACTCAAATCTATTTTTTGTAGTGAAAAATCTCTTTATACTTTCTCTTCAGTATGGCAATTAAAACCCACACACCCTTACACACACATGGGGTGTGGGGAGAGTGTGTGTGTGTGTGTGTGAGAGAGAGAGAGAGCTCAAGTTTTGATATGTTCTTTTAGTTTTAATTGAATTGACATGTGGGTAGAGATTAGGTTAGCAGACAGATGTGCATAAAAATTAATATGAACTTGGAGAAATATCCTTTTTTCCATAAAACGATTGACCAAATGTTCACAGATGGAATTTGAGTAGACCCTTATTGAATAAACTAGTAAAGCCCATTAGGGTCATTTCTGCTGTGGATCTGGAGAATTCAGTTGGAAAAGACAGTGACCTATGATTTTTGTAACCATTATTTCCCTGCTTGATTCATTACCTGTTTCAATGAGATGTACGAGACTTAAAATCTTTGGCACAGTTCCAAATTTGGGCTAACATTCTTTAAGCTTGTTCATTGCCCTTTGTAAAAAAGTGAAATTAATTAATTATGAATATTAGGCATACATTTCCTGCAGTCCAATAGATCAATAGATGTGAGCAACTATATCAAGAGTTTCTTCTAAGAAAGATTACTTTACTTTCAAGGACTTGTCAAAGCCCATGAGCCATGAAGTATCTCATCTCAAAGAAAGCAAATGTCATAGAGGTAATGCTTCAAAGAATGCTACTACATAGTCCACATGCCATATTTTAGGGAGGAAAAATGAAGCTTTTTTTGTGCTATTTCTTTGCTTGCAATAATTAAATAACTTGATATAAAAGTTGCCATTTCAGTCCTGAAAAAATTGGGAGGTAGTACAGCCAAATCATAGAAAACTAACCAACTATCTTAGTTTTAAAATGTATTAAAAATGCCACTTTCTTAAAACCAGGATATAAGTGAAGATGGTACGGCAAAGGTATTTTGACTAGAGAGTCTGTAAAACTGTTACCTAACTTAGACTGAAAACAATGGTGTTATTAGGTGTCTAAGGGTAAGCAGCCAACTACATTTTCCATCGTACTCTTAATTTGAACTGTCTCCATGGTTGCTGGAAGATCCCATAATCAAAACTTTACTGATATAGAAGAGTCTTCAGAAGCCACTTATATTAAGGACTTCCTAAAATCATGAACCCAGTGAACTGACTCAAATCATTTTGCAGTCAGGTGGTAGCATGCATGCATGCATAAATAAATACTAACTAAAACATAATAAAAAAATAAAAATTAAGAACACAAATTTTCTTCCCCCCCCCCGTCCCAAATTTCATGCAGCAGCAGAAGGTCTTTAAGATATTTTGAAATATGCTAAATCTGAGATTAAAAAAAAACTGCAAGCATTGTAATAGAAATTGTCACTGTGCGTGCAACAAATTACCTTATTTTACTTCATATCGATGGGAAGAAGCCCACTGGTAGAGAAGAACAAGACTTTCACAAACACACAAACGGTCAGAAATGAGTTTTACACTCAGACCAGATTCCTAAAATGTTGCTAAAGAACAAAATATGATGCAGGACTGATGTTACCTAGCTGGTTAATGAAACGTCTTCAAGCAAACAAGCGAGCTCAGAGAGCATCAAGAACTCCACACTTCAACCCTGAGCTACATATATTTGCTTCTATGAGAACCAAGAGGCTCGAAAGCATTTCTCTCCTTTCCCTTGCTGGACACCTCTAGAAATCCAATACCAAATGAACGTGAGCGGTAGGATTTATTCATAATGTTTCTACAAACATCATATAGTTAAATTATGACATTTGCTTGCTGGAGAGATGCTCTTGGCTATACAGTTATACATGATATTTGACAAATGAGTGGAATATAAGACCATCAGTAGCATCAAGTCAATAATACCATACGCTGCCTTCCTCAAGCTACTGCTCCAAAAGTATTTTCTCCTCATGTTTTTCCTACCGAATATTAGTAGGGGAGTGGAGAATAGAGATAGAAAGCAAAAAAATAAAAATAAAAATAAAAATAAATTACCTCTTTGTTCTCTCTCTGTTTCTGCTTTAGGCTCTCTACTTTAGCCTGCTATTTTCTGTTGCAGTACTTCAATCCTTTTTCTTTTTTCTTTCCATGAAAAGAAAATGTTTTAAAAATGCATATTTACTATTGTAGCCTGAAACTCCAACTATTTCTTCCTTCTCTCACACACAGTTTTTCCTCTGCTAAATATAGATGTCTGTAAATTAATGGGAACATTCAAACCAGGGTTACTTTAATTCCCTGCAACCTAAAAAATCAATTGCTAGAAAACAACACTTTAAAAAAAACAACAACCCTATTTTGTGACACTTTGGGGCTTCTCAAAGGCATCTGGTTATCATCTAATGGAAGCAATATGTTAGATCAGGGCTGTCAAACTCACGGCCCGCAGGCCAGATGCGTCATGCGCTGGCCATGCCCACACCCGGTTTAGTGAAAGGGGAAAAAGTCACGATACGTCATGTGATGCCACTGTGATGACGCGAGTTTGACACCCCTGTGTTAGATAGTCTTTGATATGGATAGTATAGCTCAACTTAACCTTTTACCTTAGACAACATGGTAACTTCTTTCATGAATGAATTGTCCATCTTTCTTTGTTGAAATGTATGGGTTTTTACAAGACAGACTTATTGTAATTAATATTAATGCATTTATTATAAGATCCTATAGCTGAGTGATAAAATACAAATTTTTCATGCAAAATATTTCAACCCATGGGTGGATTCCCAAGAAGCTGTTCCCAATCCATGTTAATTATACTAATTTATGTGGACCAAAAGTTTGATTTACACGGAGCCCTCAACTTACAACAGCTCATTTAGTGACCGTTCAAAGTTACAATGGTGTTGAAAAATGTGACTTATGACCATTTTTCACACTTATGACCTTTCCAGTAATCCCATGATCATTTGATCAAAATTCAGATGCTTGGCAACTGGTTCATATTTATGACCGTTGTTGTGTCCCAAGGTCATGTGATCACCTTTTGTGACCTTCTGACAAGCAAAATCAATGGGGGAGCATTAATGACTGGATTATTAATTTATCAACTATAGTGATTCACTTAACAACTGTGGCAACAAAGGTAGTAAAATGGGGCCAAACTCACTTAATAAATGTCTCACTTATCAACACAAATTTGGGGCTCAATTGTGGTCATAAATTGAGAATAACCTGTACTGGTCAAGCTGCCTTAAACTCCAGAAGAAAAGACAGGAATGCAAATTGATAAATCAATAAAATGAACAATTGCAGCTTTGTTTTGTGACTTTTTTAAGTGCACAAAAGTTCAGTAGTAACTTGGACGACTTAAGCCATTTTTTAAAATATGGAACAGGTGCACCAGGTTGTAAAGATGCTTAGAAAAGCAGAAGAAGATGTAATAGCAAAGATTTACTACACATAAATTGCTTAGTTCAATCTACATTGCTCAGTCCATGATAAAGCATTACAATATCGATCCTATATGTGAGTACAAGAAATAGAAAATTAAACTGCCTCATGGCAGCTAAAGTATGATAAGAAAACTCATATCACAAGAGATAAGATATTGTAGCTTCTAACAGTAGCAGGTAGATAAAGGAGAAGTGCATGGAAGTCAGAACCAATCCCAATGGAATTCCAGATGACATTGTAACAGATGACTCCAGATGACAATATAAGAGGAGGAATGGAAAGAAATTATATTAACAAACTGTTGTCAATGGTTATAATAAGATTTGAACTGTTGAATAACAGAAGCTGAAAGACCATTGTATTTTTCAAAATGATTTAGAAAGATCTTGTGATTGAATGTATCAAAAGCTACAATTATGTCAGGAAGTATTACGAAGGATGGATTCCTAACATCAGATATAATAAGTATGTTATTACAAATTCTGATGAGTGGACTTTCAAAAACTGATCTGAAAATATTTGAAATGAAATAGGACGTAACTCTCAACATTCTTCCTAGTTAGGTTTCATAGCAGGTGATTAAAGATTCAAATCTACTTGTAGGTTTGTTTGGGTTTTTTGCAAATATTTGAGAGATGAGTTTTGAATTTTTTTGAAAGTGTGCTCAGTAGAAATCTCATTGGTTGTACTATTACACTTCCAATAAATGATGTAATTGAATAAAAAGCTTCTATGGTAAAAATGGAAAAGTCAATAAACTGCCTTTTTTCCTGTTTAGCTGCTTATAGATCAGAAGTTGGAGCTGATTTAGATTTAGTTAAATCCAGCTTTCTTTCCTTTGTATTATTTTACAGATGAAGGAAAGGTTGAATGTCTGTAGACCATTATGAATGAAGGAAGCTATTATGATATTTAATTATTATGTCATATGATGTGGTTGTAAATTTCAATAAGTCAAAATGCCTGTATTTCAGATTTGCAATCTTAATTATTTTATGTAAAAAAAAAGCTGTTTTAGGTAACTTTTTTTTTTTACACATTATTATATATTTTGAAAGAAAATCTTTTCTTTTGACAAGATTTAGACACAGAATGAAGAGAAAAAAATGGAAGTTAGGAATGATGAGATTCAATAGTTGGAGTTGGACAAATTTTCACTCAAGGCAAAAAAGGAGTGAAGCTTTGGAAGTTTCACTGAGTGAAGCTTTGGAAGAAGTAAAACCCAAGTCAGAGAGATGACAGGTCTAGGAAAGATGGACGTATCTGCTGAGCTGAAGTGTATATTTAGAAAGATGAAAACTTTGAATAAAATAAAATGTTGGACTAAGTTGAATTTTAATCTTGAAATAGTCCTCATTTTTATCCTTTACAGAGGACCTCTCTGTTACCACTGAGTGGAGAAGGAAATACTTCATTCAAATCTGTATTTTACATTCTCTGATTGTCCCTTGTTTTGGCCTATCTTATGAAATGTCAATTTTTCCTAGAATTAATGACTCTAAGCTTTTAAAAATCATCTGTAACTGTCATCCTTACCAGCAACATTTAGCTAATTTTATTTTAGGGTTTCCTGATAGCTTTCTTATGACCTACTTCCAGTATGTGAGATACTCTCTTATTTCCAAGGTGAATCTTTACACATCAAAGTCAGAGATGGAACATAGGTCCCATATTTCTATCAAAGGGATCTATCTTTGGAAACCAAAGGGTCGTCTCTTGACAACAGGGCTATAATCTGAAACCTCTTTCAGCTCCGTGTTCTAACCCATGTCTATATGGATCAGTTATAATCATATCAATAATAGAACTAGACACAGCTTCAAGATGAAGTGTTCTGCACCAGGGCCCTGTGGTCTAGTTTAGCTCCTATTACAAATAAAGGTGAATATACATGTCCCAGGATAATGTTGTAGGATCCAATTTGGATCAGTCATCGGGACCAGAGGTTTTATCTTCTGAGCTTTCAGCCTCATGCTGGAGCCCATTTTCAGGGAACTTGTCTCTAGCAGAATGTGAGCGTTGGCCTGTTCTGTGTGTGGTATTTACATGGTGCCTATTGTATGTGGCTTTTTAGATGTTGATCGAGGTGTTGACTGTTAAGTTGTTGCTTGCTTGTGCTGCCAAGTCCTTGCCTCCTAAATTGGTGGTAAGTTGGTGGCAAATCACCACTCGTTGACTATCGAGGGGCTTGTTTCCCAGGCTTCAATCACTTCCCTGGCTGTTTTTGTGCTTGCTCATCCAACAATCTTAGTAGCTGCAAAGTTGAATGTATGTCTTTGTTCATTGCTGTGTGAATCCAGGTCTTCTCGTCTGACTGCTTGCTTGTGTTGTTGCAATCTGGTGGTTAACTTTCTCCCTCTCTGTCCTAAATAGTCACAGGGGCAATCCATGCAGGGGATGCTGTGGTTTACATTGGAAGTATCTCCCACCTCCAAGCAATCTTTACAATGCACAATTTATGCTCTTATGGTAGCCTCTGGGCGGTGTGCGGTGCCCACTCGCAGATTTCGGAAGCTGGTTCCTATTTTATAAGCCCTGCAAAAGCAAACAGATTTTACCAGGGCTAGTTTGAACTTAGTAATGCATTGCAGCATATTTCAGTGCAAAAGTGCACAGTTGCCCCTTTTGATCATTCATTTATACTTAAACGACCCCAGAGATATTCACTGGAGTCACTACCACTTATATTTACAATGCCTGCTGGCCTGTCTGCTGAGGTGGTCACCTCTCACTGCCTTTGTGCAGGAGTGGGTTTTCAATGAGCCCTAACAAGTGCATGAGGATGCACAGCATGTGCAGTCTGTCACTTACCTGGTATGGAGGCAAAAGTGAAACAGTTAAAAAAAGGAGGATTTATTTCCTCATGAAGCTTACCCTTGGGACTCCAGGAGAACTGTAGCCAACTCAGTCATGAGCAGCCAACCAAGAGGAACACAGTGCTGGGTCTACAGGGAGATACAATAAGGACTCTGGCTCACAGCTGCTTGGCTTCTCCATCCCCCATTTACAGGCATCCAGAGGGGGGTGAAAAACAGCCTTTGCAAAACACTTCCGAGAAGATCCACATTATTTAAACAAGCCACTGCAGTAAACAAGAGCACCTGAAAGGGAAACATTGCTAAGTAGATTGATTTTATATTCAGGTTTTTAAAAAGGTTGCTTAGAAAATCATTCAGACCTAATGGAAATTTGAAATCTGAAAATGAAACCACAACTGATTGTGGTACTATTACACATGGCTAAGTCTTGCATGGAACCTGGAGGGTGCAACTATGGGACTCTTGTCAGGTAGTGGCTGCACGTAGCTGAATTTGTCTGGGCTTGGAAGCTCGGCAGCATCAGACCCAGTTAGTATTTGGATAGGAATCTACCAGTGAATGGCCAAAGTTGTAGGTTAAATTAGAAAGTTCTAACCAATCCTAAAAGTAGATAGTGACAAACCCATTCTTAATAGGTGATCTTAAGAAAGCAAGGACATAATGTTATGGCACCATATTCTTTCAGACAGAATTTGGAAGAATAAAGCAACATTGCAGTGTATATAACGTGGTATTGCAGAACAGGTAGAACGCTCTGTTATTTCATATTTGGAGATCAATTGAACATAAAATATTCCTTAAATAAGGAACTGGCCTGTTCTTGCAGCATAAAAGAACAGGAAAATAATATGTAGCATATTTTAAGTAGATATGCTTTACCTACCTTACTACCAGTCAACCAGTATTTTTTCTCGTCCAATTATCTATTGGCCCATGAATTTTTGTTTCATTCATTTTTTTCCACCCATATTTTTGGGGAGATATTTGTTACTGTTATAGCACTATACTGTATAACTCCACAGTAGAAATATCAATAGCTGCGGCCCCCAATCATTTATGGACAAAGTAGCCAAGACACTAGAAAATCCCAGCTAGGATTCCTGGTATTCACACTGGGGCTTTAGAGAGACAATATAGTACCTGGACTGCCATTCTTTCTGTTGTCCTGTGACACTGGAGTAAAACATTGCTAGCACACAAATATTGTCTTGCTACTACTATGCACTCTTTTTAATTCTGAAATGTAGTTATAACAATGCAATCTTTTGGGCAGAAAATCCCTCTGGTAATATTGGAGCATTGTTTCTCAAAGAGGAAAAGGACAGGAACAGCAATTGTAATGGAATTCTGATGTTTGGATTGCCTATTTCCAATTTTATGCCCTAGTACCCTGGTTATTGCATTTGAAAGCTGTGCATTAGGAGACCATATACTACTTGTTCTGACAAGCTTTCCCCAATCCAGTTTCCTCCAAATATTTTAGGCTATCTTTCCCATAATTTCATTTTTTGATAACAGTTGTATTAAACATTACAAATAAAAAGATAAAACTAATACCAAGTAGGAAAAATTAAAGGATAAAAAGAAGAAAATAGAAAGCACAGGAAATAATAAAAAGGAATAAAAATAGAAAGAATATAATAAAGAAATGTATAAAGAAATGTATAAAGAAATGATTTGCCTCTTCATCACAAATATAAACAATTTTATAAATTAAAATACAACAAATTATTTCTATTTCTCTCTTGTCTATAAACAAATCCTAAAACCATCATAATTCAATCCCAATTGCAAAAGTCCATTAAGGGTTACCAGAGATAATAATATATCTATTTTAACATTGAACAAATAAACCAACTTTAAAATCCTTTTTTAAATTTTAGTAATCTTGATCTCTAATCCCTTCAAATAATGTTCTAGAAGTTGATTTCATTTTCATTTTTCCTTCTCACAAAATTAATTGAAGCTTTAACGAGTCTCTTTTGTAAATCTAACATTGGAAGATTTACAAAATGGAAGGATTATTCACGTAATTCTTTAGGTTTGTTATTTGTATATCCCTTTTAATTATTAAGGAGTGAGTTAGTTTCATTTGTATATCCATTGTAACTTTTTTCCATATCATTCTTGATGCCTGCTATTTTTAAATCCATTTTCAGATGAATCTCAGTTTTGTTCAGTAAATTTTGTTCCCCTTCCCTAACATTTTTAAAGACAGTCAAATTATAATGGCAGACAAACTTAAAATTAACTTCTGTGTCCATTGTTCACAAATATTTTCAATACACCAAATGTTAGAGTATTTTGCTCCATTCTGCATTAGTAAGTCAAATGTAAATGTTATTCTCCTTTAATAGAAATTTTTAGTTCCCTCTGGTTCCTTGTAGTGTCTAGTCTTCAAAATCTTATCCCATCCCATTTTTTGGGAAAATAAAAATGAAAACAACAGCATTTTCCCATGGGAAGGATTCTTTAATTCCAAAATCTTATTTAAAATCTATCTGAACTTTTAGTCCATTTGTAACTTTCCAAAATCAATATTCTAAACCCCATTTTGCCATTTATTAATGATTATTTTAAGTCCTTAAACTTCTATTTAAAACTTGTTTTGATAATGACTGAGGGACACCCACTTAGTGCCATGAAATCTGTTATTCCAAAGGTTCCTAATAACAAGAAAGCAATTAATAGCCAATTTTCAAAAATAATTAGTAAAGGAAATATGTAAACTCTCTGTCCATAAAGGTACAGATAATGATTTAAGTGTAGTTGGCATTCCCTCATCTCCCAGAGCTCTAAACCCACCATAGACCACTGTGTTACAATCTCCTCCTGAGGAGGATCTGTCTGAATATTTGTGGGTGATCCCAAGACCTTTTGCTTGTCTGGAGTAGAATCCCAAATTGCTGGTCCACTCACTGATTCTTCATTCATCCACAGTTGTCAGCTCTACTCAGTGGCACTATCTTCAGTTTGTCATTTCTTCCCTGGAAATCCATTTCTCATAATTCCTGAACAACATGTGATCTAGAAAAAGGGTTTTTTTTATTTTTAATGAAAATATTGCCACCCACATTTACATCTGCAGTCAAATTGATATTTGCTATCACATTGGAAAAAGTTGGGCCTCTGCTTTCCCCATAGGTGGATGTTATATTACTCAGTTAGGACTTGAAACAGAAGGCTGTCTGGAAAAATTACTTTGAGGTGGAAAAAAATGTGATTATGATAGAAGGATATTTGCTAAGTATAAGTGATGTATAATAAGAGAGCAAAGGGGATATTGGAAAATCAAGGGGATGCTTGCTCACTTCCTCGTGGAGTGATACCTGGCTTGGATCCAAAAATCCAATTGGATGAATGGTAGGTACTTCCACCACACCGGAGGATTGCTAAGTACTTCCACATGCCTTCTAAACTCCCATGGTGCCCTGAAAACTGGCACCAAAAAATTACAGATGTTCCAGATTAGCTTTGTCAACATGCTAATTGGGAATTTTGGGTGTTGTAGTCCCAACACATATGGAAGGAACCAGCTTGAGGAAGGCTGTTTAGGAAGAAAATTGCAAGCAAGGGAAAATCATACAAGCAGAAAGACTGGTCTTCCAGACCCAGATGTTTTGTCCTTCAGGCTCTCTCCTTGTTCTCCCCTTCCAGACAATTTCAACATTCCCAGCTGGATTTCTTTGTTGACCCATATGATGGAAAATTACACATACTTGAATTAATGAGCAAGAAACAAACTTTGTGTTCACTTTGCCTGCAGAGGTTTGTAAAAAGATTAAAATTACGCTATAGATACCAATTTTCCATGCTTTTTGCTATTTTGTTTTGTTTTGCTATTTTATTTTTGTTTTTACATTAGAAAGCTATCCTAAAATGTTATAAATGTAGACGGCAGAAAAGAATAATATTAAAATAATAATTAAAGTTACTGCTAATAAATAATTATTGCTTAATAATAAACTACATATTTAAAAATATGTATGCTTCACACATCTCCAACTAATCTTTACACTCGATCTAAATGACCTTGTTTTGCCCCATCTATTGAACGATACTAAAAATAAGAAATTTGGAAATTTTTAACATAGTTCATGCAACTTGTATATTGTTACATTTGGATTTTATATTCTTTTTCTACACTTCACTATGATATAGATTTTGCATTTTTGAAAAAGGAGGTTCAGGTCTCATTTGTTTAATGTGACAATTTCTTAATTGTATGAGTTATACATTTTATTGTATTGCGAAAGCTTGAAATCCATTCGATAAAGGATACAATACAAGTGTATTGTGATTGATTGATGGATCTTTGTCATTCTTAGGAATGATAGCAACAAGCAGGAGGGAGGATATGGAGTATCTCTGCTGAAACCCCAGATGATCAAACACTCAGAAATTATGACACACATCATTCAAATATATTCCTTCCCAATCACAGCTTTCTTTTATTCTACCACATTTTCGTTAAAATTAGTAATGTGACTTTCTAAACTGTCTTCAAGCTTTTGAACAGGGATGTAGCTGTTTAAGCTTATTTGATCTTTGTTTATTAAAGAGCCAGAAATCTTAAACAGCTAAATCATTAGCTGTAGAAGCAACATAGATTTTCTTTTCATCTGTCCAATTTCTAATAATTATTTAGGTTTTTTTTTCTTCCTTAGCTACTAAGGCTTATGACACTTGATTGACACACACATTTATATCATTTAAATTCTCTGCTCCCCCCCCCCAAAAAACATCGATGAATGTCAAGCGCTGCATGATGGCCTAGTGATGAAGATGTTTGCCTCTAATTTGGAAGGTTGAGAGTTCAATCCTAGGCAGTGGCAGATGTTTCTCTCTCAGGGCGCAAAGAGAAAATATCTGCTTTGAACTCTGCTTAGGCATCAGGAAGGGCATCCGGCTAAGCTTCTTTCATTTTCTCTGATTCTACCCTGAATTAAGGGATTACAGGATTGTAAAAAGAAAAAAAATGAATGTCATATTAGTTGACTCAAAGAACATTCCAGTGAGCTGAGTTGCACCAAATTCCAGTTCTGTTTGTCAACCAGAATCATAGGATGATGCAATTGTCAAAAGATATATCTACTTATGTGAGCCAAGTAATGTCAAATATATCTGATTATAGCTTTTGCGACATTGGTATGAAATATGAAAAGTCTATATATCTTTTGAATAACAATATGTAACAAATAACATTTATAATATTGAGAGTTGGAAATGATTGTACAACACAATAAAATTGAGGCTACGTGGGTGAATATTCAGTTCAATAAGATTGTCTATAAAATCAAACTGAAGGTCTATATCAGGGGTGTGAAACTCAAGGCACCCGGGTCAATTCAGCTCATGGGGACTTAAATCTGACCTGTGGGCTGGCCTGGAGATAGCAAAGGACTGGCCAGTGGTGCTTCTGGCAGCCAGAACGGGGTGCACGCATCCCCCCCGCCCAGTGGTGGGATTCAAATAATTTAACAACCGGTTCTCTGCCTTAATGATTTCTTCCAACAATCAGTTCACCAAACTGTTCAGAAAGTTAACAACCAGTTCTCCCAAAGTGGTGCGAACTGGCTGAATCCTGCCACTGCCCCTGCCCTGTTTTCAGCCTGGACTGCCTCCTGAAGCACTCTGCCATCCAAAATGGGGCATGTGGCCTCCTGCACCCCGTTTTGGCCAACAGGGCGCTGCAGGTGGCATCCTTCCCATCCCCCCCCCCCCCCCTGGCCGGCCTGTGGAAGAGAACTACAATGCTGATCGCACCCTCAAAGAAATCCAGTTTTACCCCTGGTCTACATAGCACTATACTTCTACATAATACATACTTCTTGGAAACATGTAATCATTAATATCACATGGCAATAGTTATGCATTTTATATTCCTTGTAGCAGTCATATAGCAAATACAGATTGAACTGGAAAATATCCCTAGAGAAAATTAAATAAAACTTTATGATAAGTAGGCAAATATTGCATCTGAATCTTTCAAAATTCTTGAAATTTCCTATCTTTAACTGCATATCTAGAATTGACTTTACTTTCCTATATATTGAATAACAATATCTGATGTGTTTTTCTACTGATATTTAATAGACTACCGATTTCAGAGGACTACATCCGACTTCACAATGGCTAGCAAGTAAAACATGCCATATAAAATAGTATAGTCCACTTTTCAACTTAAAAAGCATTCCAAAAAGTCTTTATTTTTGAAAAAAAAAGCATTTAAAATAATACTCATGAGCCAACGAACCAGAATACGCAAACCAATACATTTTGAAAAACATCACTGCTTGTTTTTTAAACCAATTTTAATAACTTTTAATTATTTTTCTGCCTTCTAAATTTTTAATTCTAAATTTTTAATTTTTATATTTTGTTTTTATATTTTAATGTTTAATGTGTACCAACCAGAGCTCCACCCTCCAGGGAGCTGGACAGTTCAGAAATGTGAAAAATAAAAAAAGTGGAGAGATAAATATATTCAGTTGATTTATTCTGGACGATCAATTTGGTGTCACCCCTTATCTCTCACAAGAAACTGAGATTGGCCTGGGTTAGAGAATATTCAATCCTATTTGTGCATTATAAACAAGGAATTTGATTGTTCTCAGTTTTGTAGTTATCATAGTTCCTTCAAGAAATACTTGATGTTTGCAGGTATTAATTATGCACTAAATACATTACATGACTAACTTTCTCCTCCATTTATCACTTCAACTTCTAAGCATATATGTACTGTTAAGAATATGGAGTGCTCTTAGCACTTTTAAAATATGGATTAGTCATAAGGATTCCCTCCATCTTAGAACATATCAAAATAAAATATTTGATTCATCCAAAAGGAAATTGTGTACAATTCCTTTAAGTTCTTTATTTTGTATGCTAAAACATTACACTGGATTGCTTTTTAATTCATATTCCTATTAGCTTATCCTGTTTTAGTTTAACAGAAAAGGAAATACTTTCATTAAAGTGCACTATGGAAAAAAATAGTAGTTTTGTTTTTCCATTATGAGTTTGGCACATATTACTGTTGTTTTACTGTTCCAAAAAATTCAGTTATTGGGAATTTTAAATTTTATCTTGATTTTCTTCATTCATTCATTCATTCATTCATTCATTCATTCATTCATTCATTCTATATAGCCGATCAGCTTGATAATGTCTCTTTCCTTTTTGCTTAATGGTATCAACAGACTACAATAACTTACTGAAAAATCAGAATGCAAAAGGCTGTCAGTAAACTTGTGTATACTGAAATGAAAATCAGCATTTCATTACTTATTTAGTTATTCATTTATTTAAATATCTTTAACCAGGAAAATTCATTAAGATGCAATATCTCATGTACAATGATGGCCTAGGGACAGCAGATGGATTAAAAAATGTAAATACTATTGGGTCTAATATGTGTCCCATTAACACAAATACTAAATTAATATAAAACTTTGGAATAGAACAAACTTTAACTGTTTAAATATATGGATAAAATAGCTAACACAAAAATGGGTAGTAAATTCTTAGAAATGATAGATGCAGTAAACAAAATATGTCTCAAAAGAGACTAAATGTCAGCAAAATAATTGCCTAGCAGTACTTTATATCAATTAATTCATTTGTGTTTAATTAAAAGGAATCATAACAATTGGCTGCTTTATAAAAGCCCCTTAGCTGTACAGCAGGGTAGATTTCTTTGATTTCTCTTTCTTTTTTCTAGAACTTGTCTTCAGCTGGTAATGGTTCACCATTTTTGAATTATTCAATCAACTTCTATTTTCAAGATTAAAAAAAGCATAGTATTTATAATACTAATTTATTTATTTATTTATATAAAAATAACCAAACAGACATATTTAAAATAAAGCCAGATTTAATATGTTAACTCAGTAGAAATGTTCTGAATACAGATCTGCACTATTTTTGAGGTCAGTGAATGTCCATTCAAAATATTTTCATCATAAAGCTGTATCTATGCAAATGTATCTATATATTTGCATCTCCCTCTCTCTCCCTCCCTCCCTCTCCCTCCCTCTCTCCCTCTCCCTCTCCCTCTCTCTTTCTCTCTGTCACACACACACACACACACACACACACACACTTCATTTATTTTTGACTATTTAAAAATGTTTAACTTTGGTTTTTGGAGTGCATGGACACTATTTGGGTTATCATGGTGCTAGCCCTTAATTTTTTATGTTACAATTCACATTTTAATTTCTAAGGTCAGCTGGATCAAAAAATGCCAACTAAATGAAATCCATTAATCTCTACTGTGCCTTAGATTAATCTGACTCTTGATCTGTATAATCCAGGTTTCCAGGATTTTACAATTGTTACTGAGATCTTTTAATCAAAAGAAGCAAAAAACTGAATTTTAGACTGCTTTGCCATTCAGTCTTCCCAAATTAAATTAACTGAGGTGAACTCAGTCTTTTATAATAAATGTTTTAACTAACCACCATTCATATTTAACAAAGAAGAAGACAGGAAAAATTATAAACAAATGTTGCTGAGGGCCACTTCAGTTAGTGGGCCAGTTGAAAACTTACATTTCTGGCCAATCATGTAGAATTTTGTAAAATATACTGTCCTTCTTTCTGTTCCAAGCAATCATGGACTTGACGAAATGGAGTAGAAGTTGTGGCACTGTCTAACTCATTTAGATACCAACAAAATGGCAGCCAAAATGGGGGACTTGTACTGGAAGGGAGGCCATATGTCCATATCAGTTTGAAATTGCCAAGAATTGCCAATTCTAATTCTACTCACTACCAGTCACTTCCAAAGGCAAAATATAACATATTGTATGTAACTTATTGCTGATGTTGGAGTTAAGGGAGGAAGTGCTGTACTTTAACCAATGCAGCCAGTAAACCTTGATGAGATACAAACAAAATCATTGCAGCAGGTCAGAAAAAATATTGCTGGGATATGTTTGATTAGATGCTAATAGCATAGCCTTCAAACTAATTACTCGAGGATGAAATTTTAATGCCATTCATTCTTAATAATAGTCAGTATTAGAAATGTTAGTTATTTAAACCCAAATTATTTTTAATAGAAAATGAAATGAACACATATGATTCCCATCACTCCCCTTTCATTCCGGATAGCCTTAGATATTGTATTTCATATTTGTTGCTCAATATTTCTGTAGATATCTGTGTATATAGATTTATATGATAACAGAATAGTTGGAAGGGATTTTGGAGCTCTTCCAGCTCAACCCCCTACTTAGGCAGGAAACCCCATACCATTTCAGATAAATGATTGTACTATCTCATCTTAAAATCTTCCAGTGTTGAAGCATCCACAACTTCTGGAGGCAAGTTGTTCCACTGATTAGTTGTTTTCACTGTAAGGAAATTTCTCCTTATTTCTAAGGAGGTTGCTTCTCTCCTTGATTAGTTTCCATCCATGGCTTCTTGTCCTGCTTTCAGATGCTTTGGAGAATAGGTTGACTCCCTCTTCTTTGTGGCAGCCCCTTAGATATTGGAACACTGATAAAATGGATTGCCCTGATTTAAGCAATAAAATTAGATTTACAATTAAAACTTCTGATAAATTTTGCTAGCAATTAATACAATGCTAATACCAGAATTTTTATCTTTATATAGCGAAAACAATTTTAGCCTTCAGATAAGAGTAGATATGAGCAGATTTGGGAAACTCTGACTTCTGCAGAACTACAAAAGAATTGGCATGTGTGTTTGTGTGTAGGAGGGAAAGAAATAAATAAAAATGCCAAATAACTTTAAAGGGGATTAAATATCTTAGAAGTTTATAAGATTGCATGAAAGTTAGAGAGGAAGAATGGAAAATCATTAATGGAAGGAGAATATAAAGGCTACCTGGCTGAAATCAGAAAGCCAGAGTATTTGCATATTGCAACATTTAATAGCAGGATACAATTATACTGATACAAATATAAGCACTATGCATACACATTTAATTATTCTTTTTGGGGGTAAGTAATATTACGTTACAACTTCAGATAAAATAAGAAATACGAAGCAAATGAAATTAAATGCAGAAAATAAGAGATTTTTTTTTTAACTGAGTGTGAGTTAGACTAACATTATTCTCTCTCTCTCCTTGCAAAACATCCTTATTTCTACCACAAATATCCTATGTGAAATAAAATATACTGTATATACTGTATACTGTAAGAAGAATTGATGACACAAATTCTAAAGATATATAGTTATCTGCGATGTTTACTTCCCTTAGGTCATAATAGATCCACACAGTTACATAAAGAGTTGGGCTTTGTGAATTCTACTGATTATATTAAATATTTGGGATTTACATACCCTTTGGAAAATTATTTCTAGATATAAGAAAATAAATATATTGAAATTTTTATAAAAGGTTGAATTGGATGTAAACAGATGGATTAAAATTCCTTTAAGTTTGTGGGGTAAAAAATTAATGTTATTTAAATGACTATTGTCTCTTGCTTGATTTATGTCCATAGCGGTATTCCTATGTTAATATCAAATAAATATTCCCTTAAGATTGATTAAGAAATGCATTTGTGATAGTGTACAACTAAAGTTTTATTAAGCAAATAGCATTACCATTTGAGGAAGGTGGTTTTAATCTGTCTGATTTGCAAAAATATAATTTGGCTTGTATATTATCAGCCATCAGTATGTGGAATGAAATTATGGTGGACTTTATAGGCTATGTCTGAAAGCTATTATACATTTGCCTTGTAAGTTCTTGGAACAACATTTATTTAAAAAAAAAAACTACTTTCAGAAGTGCAGGGAAACTTTAGGCCATGTCTAAAAGCCATGTTTAGGCCGAGGTATAGATTGGGTTTCAATAATGAAATTTATGAACATTTAACTTTTTGGAAAAAATCTACTCTGTAAAGAAGTGGTAAAATGTTTTACCAGGGAATATTTGAATAGCAGTTATGATGTAATTACTATTTAAAGATTTCACTCAATTTTAACTTGAATTTGGTCTTCTCAAGTCTCAACAATAGCAGCATCTTCAATCTAAGCATGTTTTGATCAATCAATATGGTCAAACACTTGCCCCTTGAAAGACTCCTGAGATGTTCTGATGGATCATCCTGAGATGTTCTGATGGAATTCATGACAAGAGTAAATCCTATAACATATTTCTATTGAAAGCTCAGTAATATTTTAAAAGTGGACTTTTCTGAAATATTCAAAACATGGAATAAATAACTGGAATGTTCAATAATGCCCAATCAAAGGCTTAATGTCCTTAAAAATTTAAAACTATATGAATAGATTTGAAATTAAATTTGATTCATTAAAATGTGAATTGTGTGTTTGACTCCCAACAGAAAGTACTTAAATGCATGAACAACAAATTTTCCTTTTTTAAGGTGTAAAACATTTGAGGGTTCATTGACCCATATAATACTGTATGGTTATGTGATCATCTGGTATCTTTTTGGAATGGTATTTTAATATAAGTAGATTTATGGGAAAATCTTTAAATGTTAAAGATGTTAATGTGATGTTGAATTATATACCAAAGCTTTGGAATCTGACTCTTTACCAGGATTTATGGTTGCATCAAGTATGGGGTTGGGTAGGTTTAAAAGAATTATATTTAGAAATTGCAAAAGTGATATTATTCCAGATGTTTGTAATTATCCCATTCATTTTGTTTGGCAGGGCCATTGAAAGAGGGCCCTCAGACGATGATCTCAGCTTCTAGATAGTTAATTATGTGAGAAATGAACCTTTATGTAAGAAAGCCTGAAGCTCTTTCTTTCTTTTCAGCTGTTCTTGCAGACCCAATGAGGGCAGTGAATATTACACTTTATTAATGTAATGTTATTTTACTGGCTGAAGAAAATAAAGTTAATTCTGTGATTTTGATTTACTGGAATCTCTAGATTGCTTTTAAATGAAGGGTTATATAATGCATTATAATAGTGCAAACCGAAGACTATCAAATAACAAACCAATGCTGCAAGTCAAATAGAATCACAGTTGCTACAGTAAACTAAGTTGGCAAAGATATATATGCTAAGAAGAGCTATGTTTCTAGTGATGAATATAATTTGAATACAGTAAACCAACTTGTTTGGGAGTAATGTATACCTTCTATTTTCAGATTTTGAACAGACAAATAGTCCACAAATAAGATTTCCATCTTCTTTACAAATAATTTAAACAAATGGTCTTTCTCCAGTCTATTATGTGGTCCAAACACTGATTCAGAACATTGTGAACAATATCTTCATTTAATAATAATAATAATAATAATAATAATAATAATAATAATAATAATAATAATAATAATTTTATTTCTATACCGTCCTTCTCCCAAAGGACTCAGGGCGGTGTACAGCCAATTTAAAAACACAAGACACAACAATGATTAAAAATTAAAATAATTAAATAGATTTGGCCGATTTAAAACCCCAAAAATTTAAAATACCCCAATTTAAAATTATTATGTTGATAGCCCTGCCTGGCGGAACAACAGGGTCTTCAGTGCGCAGCGAAACACCCGGAGGTCGGAGATCTTACGTATTTCCGGGGGCAGTTCATTCCACAGGGCTGGGGCTCCCACAGAGAAGGCCTTCCCCCTGGGTGTCGCCAGCCGATGGAAAGGAGAGACAGAGATAAGGATTTTTGTTGTCTTGTAAATATCAATATGTCCCATTTGCAGCGGTTGGATTACCAAATAATCTCACTTTAATATTGTTTCAAAACAAATGTATGACTGTTGTGACATATATCTTAGGAGCAATTTCCAGATTGTTATTATAGAAGAAAATAATTACAAGAGACACTAGAACTATGGCACAATCAGCGTTAAACATATTGTTATTCTATTCTCTGCTTCAATTAGGTGATTATTGATTTAATCTATAACTACAAAATGATTATTTTCTCATTAATAGAACTATATGGTAAATGAGCCTGATCATTCCGTATTATATTTATACGGATCTCCTGATAAACTCCTCTGTATCAAGTACAGAATATCAAGATAATGTAAGGTTGGATAATAGGCTCATATTCAACGAAATGCTTTCAATAGCATGAGAAATGAATTGCCACGATGCAATGCATTGTATATATAATGTTCCGGGACAAATTCTACCTGCATATATATGTAAGTGAATTCACAAATGAATGTACAATGTGAACACGTTCAGTTTGAAAATAATAATAGAAAATAAATGAAGGGGGTGAGATTTCCGCCTCCAACTGTTTTAACAAATCCATATAGATTGACATTAAAATATTAGCACACCCCCTTGTACAGTTTATCATCTGTACAAGTGACCCCGACAATATCTTGATTAGATCATATGCAGAATGAAACTCGATGCAGATATATACAGAGGTTGTATTGGGTCATTCTTGTTTTCTCTTTCCTTCTAGATTTATTTAACACAGAGCTCTGGAGCTCATTGCTTTGTGCTGTTACCGCAAACATTTCCATAAAGACATTTCAAAGCAAATAGCTTTGGCCTTAACTGTACTTTCTTTTTTTTTCCTATTTACATTTTGATAGTTGGGACATATTTTGTAAACAATGATATTCTAGTTTTAACTGCTGCAACTTCATCACAACCAAACAGAGGAGTTCCATGAGCAAAAAACCTGCCTCTCTCTCTTACACACACACACACACACACACACACACACACACACACACCCTTTGTCTTCAATACCTTTGGCTCTGTCACACTAGTTTACATGAAATGCTGTTTCCTGAGCACTGACCTTTTCGACACTTATGTACACTCAGAATCTTAATTGCTGTTGGTGTGAATCATCTAAAGCTGGTGCATAATTTTTTCGGACATTTATAGGATGCCTACTCTTAGATATTTTTCTATGAGTCACAAAAATGTAAAAATCTATAACCCACATGAAAATTACCGCTGTTTCATATTAGGCATATTTTTATATTTAAAACCACTTTGGATTTTTTGGGGGGAAGGGAGGAGGGCTTTTGTTTTGATTTGTAATTCTTGCATGATGAATGATCATGAGAAAAATGATACCACAGATTTTTGGATTGGAACCAGAATTGAATCCATATCTTTGCTGCTCATTCCCTGATTCACCAACATTACACTGAAACATACTTTGCGGAGGCAATGAACTCCATTCAAATCATATTTCCTGCACACAGATGTCCTGAGATCTGATTGTATGTGGGGCCTGCATCTTAAACCCTGTTCATATGTATCGTTTGCTGCTGTTCCATAATCTCTGTTCCATAATATTTCTAGCATGATCATCTGATGATTGCTCTACAGTGTTCTAAATTTCTTGCTTATGATGCAATGGCAAAAAGTCATTAAACATTAGCAGTAATAGTATTTTCCCTGTAATAAAGTGTTAATTACTTCCACATGTTAATAGAGTAGGGGGGAGGGACGGAGAGCAATTTTTGCTATTGCTACTGTGCCTAAAATAATTTCCATGTGATAATTTTCCAGGATATCAAAAACTGAATAATTATGCACTAATTAAGAAAGTAGAGCCTGCTCTGGAGTTAAGACGGCATTAATTTTAATGTTTTTACAGTCCTTTAATTGGGGAAAGGGCTGTAAATTGAGAACTGACGCACTCTCCTACCCTAAGCAGGCCTGCCGTTGCAAGCTGGCTCCTATATCCTGCAACCCAAGGTCAACACAAGTTTGCAAAATCCCTCTGCTCTTCATAGGAAATGTATTGGTGCTGAAGCGTACATCTATCACTCTGACAAGCATTTAACTCTCCAAGAGCACATGCTCTCACTTCTTAAATTATTAATTGCATTAAATACATTTTCATATCGCAGCCTGTTTGCTACAAACTGTTCCCTGGTAGGGAGATGCAGTCCCACCACAGTACGATACAGCTCACCTTCTGTTCTTTTCAGCGTTGGAGTGCTAGATACAGGGGGCTGGGGTCTTTCAAGGCTCTTCTCATACTGTATCTTCATAAAATAACAGTGCTAGAAAAGAAGTCACCTTAGAAATAAATATGAAACAAATTTGACATGGCGTTCTGGGGTGTGCCTGGGAGAGATTTACTTATTTGTTTATTTATTTGTGCAGTTGTATAATAGACATCGACCTTGTACTATTGGTTTGGGGTTGCTTCCAATCTCCAGAAAAAAAATGTCGCTGTTTCTTCCCTAATTTATGCCAGATAAACTCTGCACTTTGCACCAGTGAAAATGTATTGTGGTAATCTAGCAAGGCCAAGTACGAGCCCGGTGGATTATATAATATATTGTCTCCATTTCTTGATCCTGTACTTGAAGTTATTTCATGGAATTCTCTCTTTGAATGGAAAGACATGAATATCAATATCCCAATGAAAGCCCTGAAATGGAAATCATTCCCCACCCTCAAATATTCAACTGGATTCTGCCTTCCTATTATTTAAGATTGTTGTTCTTTGTCCTGGACTGACAAAATGCAGGCTTTGTCCTATGATGCACCTCCAAGTAATAAAATAGAGTTTTCATAGTCCCCTTTTCTGAAGGCTAGATATAACCAGTTTTTCTTAATCTCTTCTCTCAAAGTCACAAACCTGCAACTCTTATTCTTTCTGGATTTTATAGGTTCTCAGCATGAATTTAGTCAGCCACTCTTCGCTTTTACTTTTCTATTATCAGTATCTGCCTACAACCTTCCACTCCCAACAGAGTTGCTTTATTATCCCATTGGTGACTAGGGCAGACTTCAGTTCCAAATAACTAAGCCTTTTTAAAATCCCCTTGAAATTTCAGTTTTCATGCATCACTGGATACCTGTATTCTAATGGCATTACAGTAATTCAGATTAACTTCTTCAATGAAGTCAAAGATTCACTCACAAGTATCTTTATAGTATAGGTCACCAACAGTTTCTTCAATAACCTCTCCACCAGAAAGGTGGTTATTAGATCATACGTTTAAAATAATTCCAGAAGCTTTCAGGGCCTGTTATACGTTGCTATATGTAGTAGTGTAATATTTTGTATGCATAATGGCAATGGAAATATGGAAAATATTCAAACAACTTTTGAATCATATTTATTAAGCTACATAAAATTCTTTTTAAATCCATTTATGAGCTCTTCTGTAGCATACAACTTATAAATATTGAAATTTTTAGATTGTATCTAGATGGGCCTTTCAATCATATCTCCTAACACTGTCTCATCTTCCAAAAGCTTTGGGTTCTATTAATACATTTGGATTACCTTCTGATCACCCAGCATAACCCAATATAAAACTTAGAAGGGTTAGAGTTCAAGAATTCCTTGAATTGAGGCGTTGTCAAGAAAGCAACTCCTAACTCTTTCTTTTATCCATTTTTAAAAAATTCCTGGCACGTCAGGAGGAATCCAAGGTACTATTACCACTGATTGCAGGCTTTTCCACATGCTCAGTAAACTAAACAGATTATTGTCACCACTTTTGTGAAAAAAAAACATGAACCTAATACTCAAGAGGTATAAAGCAACAGTGATTTTATTATTTATTATGGCCACAGAGCAGCAGTACAAATAAGAGATAAATATTCTGCTATTATTTCAAAAACATATTTTCTTGTATTTGCTTCTCTTTGTTTTGGAATATATAGCTTGATCGTCAATGAAGACATCATTAGATGATATCCTCTAAGAATCTATTGAAGTATTATTGACTCTGGATTATTTCCGACCAGCTTCCAAAGAATCAAGTACAGTTGCTCTCCTGATGATACATTCCTAACATTTAAATTAATATGTTTTCTTTCTTTGTAACTTTTACAAATGAGCAGTGGTGGCGCAGTGGTTAGAATGTAGTATTGCAGGCTAATTTTAACTCTGCCAAATGCCAGCAGTGCAATTCTCAAGGTTGATTCAGTCATTTATCCTTCCAAAGTCAGTAAAATGACCGAGATTGTTGGTGGCAATATGCTGACACATAGGGCTGTAAAGTACTATGAAGCAGTATATAAGTCTATATGCTAGTGCTATTACTATTTTGAACCACAATCAAATATTTCTGACTCTTCTCCTTAACTGTAAAATAGTTGCTTTCAACTGGAAATGGGAACTGAATTAATTCTGTTACTCATCAGATCAGCTGGTGTGCTCTACCATAATTTAGAGAAGATGTAAGGAAGCTCCAGAAAAGGCTATCTTTTCCAGCAGGTAACTGAAAATTGGTGTGATTCGTCAGGTTTCTTCTTGTCCTATTTCAACATTCATTTATGAGAGAAACAATGATATATCTTATTGCTTTTGAAATAATTTAATTGGGAAAAGACAGCCTTCCCTAGTGCTGTCTACTAAGTCAGATCTCGAATCCATATCTCAACCTAACTCACATATTGCATAGCAATGAACCAGGGGTGAAATCCAGCAGGTTCTGACAGGTTCTGGAGAACCAATAGCGGAAATTTTGAGCAGTTCGGAGAATCAGCAAATACCACCTCTGGCTGGCCCCAGAATAGGGTAGGAATGGGGATTTTACAATATCCTCCCTACAGGAGTGGGGAGGGAATGGGGATTTTGCAATATCCTTCCCCTGGAATGGGATGGGAATGAGATTTTGCAGTATTCTTCCCCTGCCACGCCCACCAAGCCACGCCATGCCCACCAAGCCACGCCCACAGAACCAGTAGTAAAAAAAAATTGGATTTCACCACTGCAATGAACGTTGATGGATTATAATATTTTCCTTTTGTTTAAACCAAAGAAAATCTTGCCTCATCTATGGAATAAACTTTGTAGTTGGTGTTAAAGCATGGGGGGAAAAGAGACAACATAAAGTGAAGACAAACTGCGTACAGGTTAGCATAGACATTTGTCATCTGACCTTTTAGTTCCTCTTCCCATGTTCCAGTTTCTCTATTGGCATTGCATTAATTAGAAATTTAGGTAAATGACACAAGTGCCCCATTTTTTTATTTCTGCCAAGAGAACAATTAGGCCATTAGAAATAACAAATGGCCTGAATTCGTGCTGCCTGTTGAAAATTTCAAGCTGCATAATTTCTGACAAGGAAAAAAAAAACCCCACATACACACAAAACAAATAATAGTTGTTTTGGCCAATTTCTACCATAAGTGATGTCAGCTTTAGCAGATGCAGCATACTGCTGTTTTTTTTCCCTGTTGTCATGCCTCATTAAAGTATGCTGACTCTTGTGGATTCACATTTCCTTTAGGTAAATAGTTATTTACATGAACGGCAACATTTTTCTTTGGTGACAATTTCTAATTGTTCAGGCAACCAAGGGTGATGTATTAACCACTCTGAATAAAGCCTCACCTGCAAAACAAATTACTTTAAATTAACTATCCTTTTCACAAGCAAGGCAAAATTTCCAAATGGACAAATTAGGCCTTTCTTAACCACATATGGTAAGTGTTTTAAGCATTTCCCCACTGGTGCATACTCCAGAGAACAGCTCTTCATGATGGAGTGGAAGACTTCTGGCTCATTTGGGGGTCTTTTCAATGCCAGTCCTTGCCCGGATTGGATGGGAATGGGCTGAAAATCTGACGAGTTGCAGGGTTCATTATTCAGTAGTTCTGCTTTTCACAACAACCTGTCCCTACAAGCGATCCCAAGTGATCAGCCCTCTCACCACATTGATCGTGGCATCCTAAATTAGCCGCTTCTTACCCAGATTACAAGATACTAACTGTTGTTAAAATACAGTTCTGTGAATTATGAGAAGGCGTGACCATGTATGGGTGTTCTTTGGCAGAACTGCAGGAAATAGCAAGAAAGATGCAGAAAAGAAGATACAAGGAAGAAGCAAAAAGAAAGGAAGCTTCAAAACAGTGTGCATACACATACACATACCTATACACATGTACGCACCACAAACATATCTGTATTTGCATTTTGAATATTTATATACAAAATGGTATCTGGGCAATTTTTTTAAAAAAAGTAGAAGTAATTAATGGTTCCTTTCATACTTGTAATCCTGTCTGATCACAGATGCATATGACGAATAGAAACCACTGATTCTCAAAGAATTTGATTATTGCAAACAATGGAAACTCTTTGCACATGCAAAGGAGAAGGATGCCTTCTACTGTCATTACTTTATGCCTCACAGATTTTGACAGCAACCCCAAAATTTGAGATAGTAAAATTTAAATTAGGATGAACCCAGAAGGCGATTGGAAGATGAGATTCAGTATTGATTCAGGAACATCTGTACACATTGGGGAAAATCCTATTTATATTGGAAGACCATTTCCTATTCAAGAGATATTGGAACCCATGTTCTTGCTACCAAAAGCTTTTAAAATGCTTTAGATCTTGAGAAGTAGCACTATTATTTTGTGGATGAGCCTGGGGGGGAAAATATAGCTTTCTGCATCACTCTTTTCTGTTGCTGATTCCCCTTGCCTTTTTTGGTCAATGGCTACCTTAACCATCAAATATTATCACCTGTGTGTGAGTGCATTCAAACCAATTAGACAATGCAGCACAAATGGAATATTTCTTTGGAATGACTTCCACAGACTCAGATGTGTTGTAGCTACTCTAAAAGCATCAAATTAGATTAGACTTTTTTTTCTTCTTCTTTCTGTTTGTAAGGGAACAATTTAATTAGCACTTCTTTGGTGCTAATATTTACAGTACAAGTCTAATGCAAATAGGGTGATCAGTAAAATGGGTGTAGCTTTTAACACATGCTCTTACTTTATGTTTAATTATGTTGATTACTTTTAAACTCCCGGTTTGGCATCACCTTGCCTGCCTTAATGTGTTATGCTTGAAGCCATGTGGAGAACTGACCTCAATATAATAGTGGCAAATCTCATTTGGTTACCTTTAGCTAATTAAAACATACACAGTACCATTGTGCTATTATTCATCTCTTCCTTTCCCCTCCCCCAACATTATGCTCTAAACCAAACTTTATTGTTAAGGTTGAAGCCTGTCACTGCCTGGTGAGCCTCATGCAATTCCTGTAATTAGGACGGGTGTTTATTTCACTGCTCAGTTATAATAATGACTGCTCTGATCATCAGTGTAAAATATTGTGACTACTTAAGTCCTTATTTGGTGCTAAGCCTTTATTATAACAGGCCAAAATAAGTACATGGTGTAAATGATGAAGGGGAGGGAGACGAAAGCCAAGAAAAAAAGAAAGGAAGGAAGGAAGGAAGGAAGGAAGGAGGGAGGGAGGGAGGGAGGGAGGGAGGAAGGAAGGAAGGAAGGAAGGAGGGAGGGAGGTAGGAAGGGAGGGAGGGAGGGAAGGAAAGACTGACAGGCACACATTTTCATTTATACAAGTTGCTTGGCACTGTCAAAAATGAGGATGATGGGGATAAGAGGAATTTGGTTTACATAAGTTTATGAGGCTACTAGACTACAAAGCAAAGAAGACATAAAAATTAAGGTCTTTAAAATGTTCTTGTGGTATAAAAATATGGAAAGCATGTTGTTACCTTGCTTTTGATCATTCTGTGTCAACAGAAAAGATCTCATGTGAAATTATAGGAGGAAAAAATGTCATGGATGAAATTATTTATTGGGTATGGGGATACCCAATGTATTTCAAAGGATTTCCTATTTCTTCATGGCTAATGTTTGCTGCTTCTCTGAGATAGAGCAAACTTGCATTGATTTTCTTCTTCTTCTTCTTCTTCTTCCTTTTAGAAAAGCTACAAAAATTGTCCCCGAAAAAGCAGGAAATCCTCTGAAATGCCTTGGGCATTTTGCAATAAATCAGGTTCCTATGGGAGTCTCTCTCTGTGTGTGTGTGTGTCTCTCCTCCACCCCCTCTCGTCGCTTTTGGGCTTCTCCTTGCCATTTTCCCCTAGTTGGTTCCTGCAAAATTAATCAGGTTCAGTTGTATGCTGCAGCAGCATTCCAGGTGATCAGGATTCCTGACCTGGGAGAATGAGTTTGGTCAGGCATGGCAAGTGCAGGAAAGTCAAGGCTAACTTGAGTTGAAGGAGTAAATTTAATTGGCAATGACAGAGTACCTCCCAAAAATCTGAACTAGGTGATTTTGACTTGATGATTTAGCTATCAGGACTATTTTGTAGCAGAAAGAAATAATACTCCTTAAAAACTATACAGTTAACACTTGTAAGTGGAATGCATTTTTCAACAATGGTAATAACAATAATGTGATGACTTGGTATGTGGGAAAGACCTTGGGAGTTGGAGAAAGGATATGCTGCCTAGAGAATGACTAGATAAAAAAAAGAATAGCTCGCAGCTGGATAGTGACTAGGTCAAGATGCTCAGTAGGGACACTCCCTTGTTTCTCGGGCTATAAAGGAAACAGCTGGGCAGTGTTACTTATAGGCTTGCAGGATTCTGTTAATGAAGCTTTATAATAAAGTAGAATTAGTTTATCTGGTTATGTTTCCTTTCTCATCTACCTGGGAAGGCTGACTTCAATCTTGGAAGTCTCATACTCTCTTCCAAGGAGAGGAATTTAAGGAAATTCCTTAATCAAGGAACCCTACTAGCCATTGAACATCTGGTAACAGCATTGTTGCAACCCTAGCAGCAAGTGGATACACAGATGATCAATTTGCAAAATGCCATAACACACCCTGACCCAGGGGTGGGTTCTAATTTTTTTTACTACCGGTTCTGTGGGCGTGGCTTATTTTGTGGGTGTGGCTTGATGGTCATGTGACAATTCTTTAGGATTTAGCAGAGGTACTGGTCTACTAAGCTTTTAACTGCTTGCAGAGCGGTACAGGCAGTGGTCTACTCATTTGTTTTTGGAGGCACTGGTCTACCCATTTATTTTTGCAGGCATCAATCTACTCATTTGTTTTTGGAGGTACTGGTCTACCCATTTATTTTTGCAGGCACTGGTCTACTCATTTGTTTTGGAGGCACCGGTCTACCACCACACTGCCTTTTAACACTGATCAGCTGTAGGGCGGCCCTTTGAAGCCCCGTGGCAAGAGTTTAAACAGCTTTTTCCTTCTAGCTGATCAGCTGGGACTCAGGAGGCAACAATAGTTTGGGGGTGGAGCCAAATAAAAGGTAAGAATAACGCTGGGGGCGGGGGCTGGGGGGGCAGAACCGGTTCGGTGATGTCATATTGTCACTGCTACCGGCTTGACGGAACCGGGCGGAACCCACCACTGCCCTGACCCTAACACAATATCTGGGACAGAATTTGCCCAAACCCACAGCAGCACAAACAATGGTGGCTCTTTCCCAGATACCATTACACTATGTCAGACCAAGAATTTCCAACAGGCCTTTTTAAAGTTCTCCTCATTGCCTATCCTCATGGGGTGGAGGTAGAGGGGGTGTGGGTTCACTTAGATGACTTTGCTGAAGTCTGAACTTGGGGGCCCCTATTTCAAACTCTAAGCTTCTATCCTGGTTTCACCATTGCAAGAATTCTTCATTGCATTTTAATGACTTTTTTTTAAGGAGAGATATTTCATGTTTTTCTCTGCGGCTTGCTTTGTTGTTTTCTATTTTGTACCGGCTGAACACAACCAGCTGGACTACCTGAAATGATTTTCCTTTTCTTTTTGCTTTCAGAAAACCATCGTCTTAGGATCTGATCCTATTAATTAATATAAATTATGAGTAGTAGAAATGCAGCCCTTAATAGAATAAACGGAAGACAATCTGCTAGATGCTATTGTCTCTTGGACAGAACTGCATTAGGGACCTGCCAAGGGATAAAATATTCCTATGTTGACACTTGCTCTGTTGCAAGTGACAGCAAAGAATACCTCCTCTCCATCTTCTCAGTGGCAGCCTTTTAAATATTTGAAGATTGTTATCAAGTCTTCCCTTAATCTTCTTTTCTCTAGGCTAAACAGACTCATGACTGCAATCTTTTTGGTACAACATTCTTTTGCTAAGCCTTTTATCATGTTTGCCCTTCTCTGACTCCTTTCTAATTTATCTACATGTTGAAGTATGATGGTTACAGGGCCTAGTGTTCTCCTGGTGGCAACCTGACCAGCACAGAGCACAGATGTGCTCCGATTTCCTACCTCTTGGAAACTATTTATCGTGAATGCAATAAATTTACCTGTTTGGAAGCTGTCATTTTGCCTGAAGTTAGACCGTTTTCAGCAACAATATGTTTACAATTTACCAGAGATATCAGTTATTGTTTTTCCTTCTTATTCCACTTCTAAGGGAAAAATAACCTCATGGAAATTTGCTAAATTTAATTAATTCTTTTCAGTAAATTTCAGAGATCAGCTAAAAGTCCTATAAAAAATACCTTCAAAATTAGGAGTATTGAAGGCTGGAGACTACTTTACAAAAATCCTGATGAAAATTCTTAGAATCAGTGCTAAGTTGCTGAATTTGCAACTCATCAGTAACTGTCTGGAGTACAGAAACACTGACTTGCCTTCCGTATTTTTTTTTTTTTTTGAAATTGTTACTTGGATTACAACTCCTTTCTACTTTTGATTTGTGCTCTAAGGTCTGTCCATTCCTCTAATGGCCATTTATAGTTTAACTTTTTGCCTCGCTCCCATGCCACATATCTGGAGCTGAAGGGCTATATGAACTCTGTGCGATGTGTTTATTGAACACATACAGCAAAAGTACAAATCCAGGGTAAGATTTCATGAAGCCAAAGGATAATACATGGGGTTTAACCTTATGCTAGGCTTAAATTACCAATCTGCCACTTAAAATCTCCCCAATTGACCACACAGCAAATCCCATCTCTGACTAGAATTTTAGGTACAATTGTAGTTCCAGTGGTTCTCATTTGTTGTTGCACTTCTGCTCTTGTCTGTTGTCTGTTGATCCTGATCTAATTCTCAACACTAATCCATTTTAGTGTACATCTGCAGAAATGTCATACAAAATATTCATACATGCCACTCCCTCCTCCAAAGATCTGAAAGAGGTTAAGTGCATTAATTAAACATGATCACAATCAGGGGTGGATTGTCCCCGGTTCGGACCGGTTTGCAAGAACTGGTAGTAAAAGCGGTGGGAGGTTCTGCCCACTGACCTGGACATCATCATAGGTGATCTGTGCATGCGGGCGCAATGCGAACTAGTAGTAAAGGTAAGTAGAACCCACCCCTGATCACAATAGTTTTATTGAAGTCAGGGCCTCAATGCATGCCTTCCTCGCTTAGCTTTATCCATATACAGGGCTGCCTCATCATGTTAGTGGAATTAATGTGGTATCGGGCTTCTTAAAGTCTTTGATCTACTGTTCCTGCTGATTCATTGACTTTTAGTTAGCCTAGAACTCTTTATCCATAAGAACTCCTTTATACTTTTGGTGTTTTATGTCCTGAGGCATGGCTGAATGCTATATTATGAATCATGTACAACAACATTAAGAACAAGAGAAACATTCCTTTTGCTTTTTCTGAGTGGATGGAATCCATAGATTCAGAAAAGCAGAGATGTGTCAAGACAAGTGCTAAACAAGGCATGGAAAAACATTTTCATAAACGAAAAAGGTTGACCACAGCCATTATCCAGTTTAGACATCTGTTTTTAATTTATTGCCACTTCTGTCAGTTGTTTTCCAAGGATCTATAGGATGCCTCCATCTTTAGATCTCTGACTTTGTATAAAAATCCACCAAATGGCAGTTCGTTTTTATATGGGCATCTGTCCACTAAGAGTTGGAACCAGACCAAAAATAATTTAATTCAAGATTCCAAATACTACTGGTTATTGTAATTACAACTTTTGGTGACTACCATTTTGGGCAGTGTTCCAAGATAAGGTGAGAGGCTTCGTTCTGCATTATTACTTCCTCTTGAAATCCCTATAATTAAAACACTTTAATTTTGATGGCAATCTGAGAACTTAATGTAACTGAAAGAGATCTATAGATACCTTTTAAAAATAAATGTATTTTATGAGCTATAGATTTTTTAAAAACCGTTTAAAATTATCATGAAACAAATCACATCATTATTACTCCTGTTTATTTGGCCAGTCTTTATCCACTCAATTATTTCTTTTTTATTCTTCTTCTTCTGGTGTTAGAGCTAGCGTATAGTGGCTTTATCTCCTCTTTGTACTCGCAATAACATATTATTTCACCATGAATCACTCTAATGGATTGAAACATAAGCATGTGAATTGAAAAATAGATACATTAGTCAAATCAATAAATAAATATGAAAATATATTTCCACTATGAAAAACCATCTTGGCTACTATGTCCTCCAACTTGGACAGAGAAAGCTGAAATATATAGCTGTAAAATATGGCTTGCCATGTCAACTAGCCACTGCCTGAAGCCTAAAAGAAATTTTGAGCACCGGGTAAGTAGTATTTCATCAACAAAATCATAAAATAAAGACATTAAAATGAAGGAATGATTGAGTGCTGCAGGACGTTTGTAAAATCACCCTTCAGTTGGGGGCTAGAGTAGTTTAGTATTAGGGATTGCATACTTTTCATATAAATTTGCTTACAAATAGCTTGCCTTAACAAGCAATATCGCCAGACTGCCTTCTTTGCAAATATTTTTTTTCCCACTGTGGTTGCTACACAAACCCTATTTGTATATTCTGTGTTGCTATTACCACAGATAAAAGCAATATATCTCAAATATTGGATATGAATGCAGTATATACTTTTGTACGCACTTATATTCTGTTAATTGTTAAGAGTTCCATATTCTTTTCTTTGTTATTATTTTTTAAAAACTATTTAAGAGACTATGACCCTTTTCAATAAAACGCAAAGGGACAGATTTTCAAGATTATTATGTAAAAATCTCTGTATGGAATAGGTAAAGGTAAAATCATTTACCTTTACCTGTCCAATCATTTCTGACTCTAGAGTTCAGCAGTTGTCATCTCTGTTACTTAATCAAGAGAGCCAGAATAGTCCAAAGAAATTTCCATGGTCATGTGGCCAGCATGAAAATATGTCAAGGTGCACTGAAATGGAACCTAATTTTTTAAATTCACATTTGCATGCTTTTGAACTGCTAGTTGGGCAGGAGCTAGGGTAGAAATGGGAGCTTACCCTGTTGTGTGGCCCTTGGTTTTCGAACCCCGGCACCACAGAAATGGTTCTAACAGGATTACAAAAATGATTCTTGATCTAGATTAAAATTCCAGTTTATGGAAAACCATTGTTATAAATTGAAACTGAATTCTGTTAATGAAATTGTTTCTGTGTAGATGAAAATCAAAGGTCCTTCAGATGAAGTAGATACCCCAATTTTCCAGCTCAATTCTCTATTTAAAGAGTAATTAATGCTTTCATTTTTTTTTGTTTTATACTCTTCCTTTCTATTTGCGCTGAAAACTCTGTCATGTCCAAGTAGAATTAAAGTATGAGATACAATATAAAATGAAAGATTATGGCCAATATTCTATAGTCATGGTATTATGGATAAGTATAATGAAACATGGGATCCATTTATATAAAATATACAGTAGGTTAAAAAACAACAACCATAATAGTTATGTAAGTACAACACACACACACACACACACACACTTGTATTGTATTTGCACTGGATAATTATACATATCACTCCAACTGTTTATGTTGTACCAATATATTATAGTTTTTAAAAAATGTGCATATTTTTTCATGTATTTTTAAGCACTTATTATCTATTTTTTATGACACCACATGCATCTTTGTCTTTTGTTCCTTTTCATTTATTTTCCTATTATTTTTAAAACTGTCATGACTTAATAAATAAATAAATAAATAAAAAAGATTACAATCAATATTAATTAATATTAATGTATTAATATTAGATTGGTGGAATACATTTTGTCTGTTCTTTCAGAGCCATTGAGAGAGGAGACCAAGAATTCCATAGCTTTTATGATGCAGAAAAAGACTCCTTTCCATATGCTCATTTCTGAAGAAATTATATAATATACTTCTGAAATTGGAAGGTCCTGCAGAGCTGAACATCATGCCAAGTTTGAAATGGGGGAGAGTGGTGATCCTTTACTGCGAAACATTATGGAAGGGAAGACAAGACTTTGAGCATGGGGCTAATTGTTATACTCATCTTCACATTATCAGGAACCCTGACAAGGAGCCTTATCCCTAAATTTAGATAAGCTTTGTTGCTGAACATTTTCAGTTCATGTTTAGTCCAATGATTGTAGCAACATTTTCAGCACCTTGGACCAATGCAATGAGTCATCTGTGAAAGGTGCACCAGTTAAGGTTTTATTTACAGATACATATATGTCCATAAGCTGTTGAGGTAGGAGATGTCAGGGAAAATGCAGAAAAAAGTCAGATGTTAATTTGCAGAATGTATGTCCTGTCTTTCCCTGAAGAAATCAAGGGGATGTAGACTCTTGTCCTCCCTTTTGATCCACAAGAAATCTATGGGGTACGGAAGGCTGGATTTAGAGAGCATGGCTAGCTTAAAGTCACTCAATGAGCTTCCATCCTGGTAGACTTCAACCTCAACTTTTGCATTCATAGTCCAGCACTTTAACCACTATACCAAATAAGCTCTCAGCAAAATTAATTTATAACTCAAATAGGGAAGTGCCTATTAGCAAATATAAAAAGGACTCAGTTCAGACTACTGATCCTCTAAGAAGTAAGCCAACTAAAGTAAAAGCAGGAGCTAAGAGAATAGAAAATGAAATTTAGCCTACACTTTGTTTCCATTTGCTTCAACCATATCCTTATGCTAATGAATATACAGGTAGGCCTTGATTTACAACATTTCATTTAGTGACCATTAGAACAGCACTGGAAAAGGTTATCATTTTTCACACTTATGACCATTGCAGCATCCCCATGGTCACATGATCAAAATTCAGATGCTTAGAAACTGAGTCATAGTTCTGATGCTTGCAGTGTCCTGGGGTCATGTGATCCCCTTTTGTGATCTTCTGACAAGCAAAATCAAAGGGGAAGTCAGATTCACTTAACATCTGTGTTACTAACTTAACCACTGCAGTGATTGATTGAACAACTGTGGCAAAAACAGTTGTAAAATGGGGCAAAACTCATGTAACCACTTAGCAATATACATTTGGGGATCAATTGTGGTCTTAAGTTGAGGACTCCCTATATTGCCCTTTGCCTTTCTGACTCTTTCTCTTTTTGACAATCTCTTCAATTCCATCCAACTATAACTTCCTTGGTTTTCCACTTCCTCTCAGGCCATTCATTCTTCTTTCATAAATTTGTCTAAATTTCATACTCTCTCCTTGACCTAACTATTCAGTTGACTTCTTTCATTCATTTGTAATGTAATTCTTTCAGTTTTGTAGTGAACCTAGGCTCGTTCATCACTTATTCACTTTTGACTCTACCTCTTTTCTTTGACAGCACATACTTTTTAAGTAACCCATTTCTTCTTCATGCAAAATACTTTAGTTTCATCTGACATATAACTCTTGGTCTCATGTAAGACAGTTAGCTAAAACATGAATTTACAGTGGAATGAATGAATGAAAACCAGTGACTATATTTAGATTGGTTAGGTCTGCTCCCTTGTTCTGAATATGAAAATATAAACACAACAATTTAAATTGCTTTCTACAAACATTTATTATTTTTTTGTTATACATTGCATACAACCAAGTTCCTTCCAGCATTTTCATTTCCTTATATTTCTCCATCCGGTTTTCAATTTTGTTGTCAAAGTAGACAATTTTATCAACTTCACTTAATTTTTTATCATTTAAGTATAAACTTCATTTTTCATGTGATCTTTAAAATATCAGCGTGGAACCATATTCTTTGTAACACACATTCTATTTAACATTTCCTGCATGCTCCCAGCCAACACACAGATTTCACATCAAAGATTCCTTTTACAAATATCCATAAATTAATTACACAACCAAGAGGACAACTCACAGTATTATTGTTCGATTTCACTACAGGTAAAACGTTACAACTCTATATTCTTACTCCAAAAGAAAGATGTCCAACTACTTCTGTACTATGGCCACGAAAACTATATAAATGTGTTGTAATCAACAGAAGTTCATCTCAGTTTGAAACAGTCTCTGTCATACATCTGTAATTTCCAGACAATCAACGATTGTCAATTTTCACAATTTTAAAAAATGCCTATAAATGTAAAGCTGTGGGAATTATTTCAGCAATTAAAAAGTGTAGGTAACAGTGCTTATATCAGGCTTCTTTACGGCATTAAATTGTTTATGTTACTGATGTCGGGGTCATGCTTTCGCTGAGACATAGTGATAATTTATTATACAATGTGTCCTGGCATTTAAAAAAAAAAAAAGAAAGAAAGAGAGAGGTGGGGGGGAGGGAGGGAGAGAGCCAGAGGCTTTGCTGGGCTGCTTGTGTCTGCTTCCTCATTCTGAGTGTGAAAACTTTATTGCTCATTATCTACTGGGCTGTGATGAAGTGACAGATGATTTATTGGGAGCCAAACCCTGTGTTTCAATGGTGAACATTTTTATCCTTTTGTGTTGTAGCCTGCCCAATCCCTTGTAACTGCTGAGGCAACAAATGAAGGCAACTGCCTGCTGAAGAACCCACGGACTATCATTCATATATGTCCACATTTCGGATCCCAGACTATTCCTGTTTGATTCAATTCCCTTTTGTTGCTTAAAAAAATCAATTTGTTTAATTGAGCTGTTGGGCAGTAAAGTCTGAATTCTATGCATTTTAACCATTCATATTAAATTCCCTCTGCATAGTCCTTGTTATTAATAGGCTTTAAAGAGAGGTCAGTTTAATTTAAACGTGATGACCTTACAAGCTTATAAAATGAACTATATGTTTCCCTCCGCAACTTGAAATTAAATTGAATAAATAGGAGATGATGTAACAGTGGAGATTTCCTCCCAAGGCTTTGAAATCTTTCCAGCATGTATGTTTCTAGTATAAAATAGATGTGAGATAGAACTTGCTTTCTTTCTCCTCCTTTTACCTTTTAATGGTAAAAAATTGTGATAGTGCATCTAATGTTCTTCTATGATGCTATACAAACAATAAACATAGTGTCTTTTGGGCATTTAGCAACATATCTAGCATTACAACGTGTGGTTTTCAATAACGAGATGCATATAATGGCATTTTCGGAGGGAGGGATATTTTAATAGGGGTTATGTGTTATTGACATTTAAATAGCAGAACATCTTTTCCTTCAGGATTAATAAATACCGTACAAACCAGGGTAGGGTTTTTAAGGTTTACTAAACTTTAATCTGTAAAATTTAATAGCAATCTCCACATCATTATGTGTATGTAGAATCCTAGTTGGCTTTACAAACACTTTAAGCCATGAATTATGTTACAAGAATGGGTTTGCTGTGTATCATTATGTCCAGGTAAATGCCAGGATGATGACATAATTGGTAGTTGGGAGTAAAATACTACTCCAGTAAAATGTTACTAAGGTAAATGTAGCCGGATTGTAATTCATTATACATAAACATGATGACTTGTGTTATTTATCATTTTGTGAAATGGAGAATAAACTGTGCTTTCCGAGCTTTCTTCATTGCTTCAAGCCAAACGGTAACAATGCTTTAGTTATAAGGTTCTTTAATTTATATATTTTTAAAAAAGACCTATCATATCTATACTGTTCTTCTTTCGTATATAATTCTATTATACTATCTATAATTCATACTAGATTAGGTATGAACTAAATTGCCTGAATTACACAATTGGCACGTGTGTGGAAGTGTAGTGGGAGGGGGGGAAGGGGGAGGAATACCCCCATTAAGAATGATGTCCTGTCATTTACCGACACTGACAAATTTATGACTTTGGATTAAAGGTCAAAGGCTATTAAAATAACTCCATTTCACAATATCTGCAACCTTAAAACAATTTCCTTTCCTTTCCCCTTTCCTCTTTCCTCTTTCCTCTTTTCCTTCCCTTCCTTTTTTTTCAACACAAGATTCCTGTTAATGTTAGCTTCTGCAAGAGTCATACAGTAATAGTTTGGAAGTAACAAAAGCCTATTTTGTACCTGTTCAGCTTGCAAGTGTGCTTCCCTCAGGCTACTGTTTAACTTTTAACCCTCTTGTTCATGTAGCATATATGCATAAAAACTGCAGTGTGCTATAAGAATGCAAGCCTGAGTGTTTTGGGCTCTTTGTTATGGCAGAAGTTGGAACATGCTTTAAAATTAACAGAGGAAACATTTGGGATGTTGGTGGGGGAAAAATCACGTGAAATGAACGTATCTGCATTTTTTTTGTAGAACCATGATACTGAAAAATGTGAAATGCATCTTCCTGAAATAATGTGGAAAAAGAAATCCTTATTTTAAAGTATTTTTTCAGTCTTTCACTGAATGTATCAGCTGCTCCTCTGTCAGATTTAGGATGAACTATGTGAGATATTTCTCTCCCTATTCCAAACGTAAGACTCTTAAGAAATGCAGCTGATGATGAATTATTTGTATGGCCATAAGAAAATTCCCCTGTCCTGCACTTATATCCAGCAAATTACACCCCAAATGTGGCAAAGGAAACAGCTGATGTGACAGCTGCACAGCACATGGAGATCCATTGGTCCATTGGTTAATCAGCAGTTTTTATTGGTCCTAGAGAATACATAGCAGAACTGCCCTGAATTAGAAATGGGCTTCTGTTTTCTCTTAATAGGACATATCCTTTAGCTGTAGATGAGAGATTCCTACTGTTTAATGAGTGAAAAGTCTTTTTTCTCTTCTCAAAGGATTATGGAAAAAAAACCCCTCAACATACGGATGTTTCAGCCTTGAGGCCTAGTGTAGTTGGTAGGCAAAAATAGGGAGCAGGAAAAATAAATAGTTTTAACCCTACTGCCTTTATAACTTAATATTGGAAATTAAATCTTTAAAATGGTGGGCTCAATTCATCAAGAAACTAGTATGAGTGTGCCAAGACAAATGATTGGGATGAGTTATAGAATAAAATTTTTAGCAATATACATAACCCCTTTGTTGCTCCTTTTATTTGTTGGTTGTTTGTGCAACACTAGTTGTCACTTCCGCATTCCAGTTCCAAAGTTGAGTGCATGTAGAAGTAACACACATGGAGCCAAATCAAACTGCACAAGCGTACCATCACCCACATATACATACACTCAACTTTGGAACTAGGAATGCGGAAGTGACAACTAGTGTTGCACAAACAACAAGCAACTAAAAGGAGCAACAAAGGCAGTTATGTTTATTGCTAAAAAAAGTATTCTAGAACTCGTTCCAATCATTTGTCTCGGCACACATGGTTTACAGAACTCAGCCTTCTCAGACCAAAATCAGTTTGTTCTAGTTCAGCTTTTTTCTATTCCTTTATACCACCTTGTTTTTCTTCTGTTTCTGTACCAGTTACACAGATTATATTTTGTCTCATATGTTTTAATGTATATGTGAAACCTCTTAACAAAAATGGTGTTTTGGAGTGAAGTGTCAGCAACAGCTATATAATTGAGTTGCGTTGGTCTACCTTTGTATGCAAGTGTCAGCCTTCCCTGGTAGGCAAGACAGGAAACATAACCAGATAAGTCAATTCTACTTTATTGTTTGGCTACATTAACAGAATCTTGCAAGTCTGAAAGTACAAATCTCACACCATCTCCTTTACAATCTGAGAAACTAGGAAGAATCTCTTTTTCCACCCATTATGCAGCTGCAGATTATGTCTTCTCTTTTCTGACCCATTTCTTCACTCCATCTTTCATAGTCATTCTCATATATCATTGCAGGAAGCAAGGCGCTATACTAACCTATTTAGATCAGTTGTTTCACTTTAATAGAAGTGACTTCCTTACATGTGCTCCATATAAGTTATTTTTTAAGAAGTGATGTGCCCCGCAGCTTTGCTTCACCAATTAGAAGCAGGCTACTTGCTTCACTCAAACCTCTCTCAAGGTGAAGTGTTATTAAGACGAAGATAACTTTTCAGCTTTATTTTCCTATACAGAAATGAAAACTTGAATAAGAAGCAGCAATCTGAGCTCAGTTTTAACAAAAAAAGCAAAAACATTTTGCTTGATTGAAGAGATAATGTATTTTTCTGGAAAGATCAGCTATGCAGTTTCTACTTTGAGAAGTAGATCCTTCTCAATCAGTTAAAGGATAACTGATAGTTGAGGCAGGGAGAAGTTGTAATGTATTAGCCATGATCTTTTTTTGTATAAGGACTATTTGATCATAAAAAATTATACTTTGGTAATCTTCAGAATACATTTTTGGTGCATAATATACATATAGGGCTATTCTAGATTGCAGTTAGTAACAAGAACCTACATTGGAAACCTATTTGCACTGGTTTTGAAACCACTACACTCATTAGCTTATCTGGTTTAAAGTACTGACTCTCGCCTTTAAAGCCCTAATGTTTGGATTCTAGATGATAAAATGTTTTGGGCCAATTTTAAAAAATGAGAAAAGGCATTACAATATGCTTTCTCTCTTTGAAAACATTATAACAATACTTATCCTTTTGTTTAGGGGAGATGACTAGGTAGATGTGGAAGGACATACACTGAGAATGAGAAAAATGCCTCAGCAATAGGAAGAATCATATCTTTATATTTGGTTTTAAAAGATCTTGGGAAGCTTCATAATAAGCTTCACCGACTTTGATATGTAAAATGTTAATGTTAAGAGAGCATTACAACTCCTTATGATTGTGCTTAAAAATATACGATTTCTTTTTTTCCTGACCTCATCATGTCAAATGTATGAACAGATTCTGCCCTCTGCCTTATTTCTTTTGGATCATTAGTGAAATTTAGTTCAAGCTACCTGGACCCTGGCAGCTTGAACATAAGAGCCTAAATACCACAGCATGGCTAGTCAATATATTTTACAATTGTTTTTGACTTGTGAATTCTTAACATTTTAAAATGATAGGTACCACACTATATTCTTTTTCCATATTAGTGCAGCATTTCAAAAACATATATATTTCCTATACATACATTGAATGAAATATAATATGGTCCAATGTAAATTTAGTATTTGTCATTTAAGGGACGGGCATAGCCCTAGCTGGGAAAAGATGCATGCCCTGTTTGAAGATAAGTGAAGTATTGTGATCCTACGAGGCACAGTTTTTGCAGCCTTGAGCTTTTCATTCATCTTCTGCTGTCGGCAGGATCTGAAAATAAAAAGCAGAGGGGAAGAATTCAGATCTCAGCTTTAGATGGTAAGGAATGATAGCTACCGTTCTTCTTCCTTGAATTAGGCACTGTTCTTTTCTCGCCTAGGTCTGGAATACTGATGGAGCTCTAAGCTTCTGTCTGAAACCCTTCCAAGTTTACTGTCTCTTACTTGATGGTAGCTATCAGGCTATGGTGATTTTCCTAAGCCAAGTTGGACAAGGGAAGAGAAAACGCTGCTTGCTTAAAAAGGAAAGCTCTACCCTTCATTTTAGTGTTTCTGGCTTTTCCACTTTTCTCCACCAATATCTGAGATCTCAGCAGTCAATTTCAGATGCAGGATTTTTTTCTTTCTGCATCAGACTGGATAGTAGGTACACAGAGGGCTGCGCATAAGGCTTTCGTGGATCAGATTGAAAAGCTGATGCTCCATTTTTGGTAATGCTAATTACAGGTGTGCAGGGGAATATTTATTTTAAAAACAAAACTCCGTATGGGGAGAGGAGTGCCATGAAAGTCTAAATAGCCCCATCATTTTTTTCCCCCCTCAGTGACCTAGCCATACCAGAAGGGTAATTTAGAGTGATCATGCTGAGGAATAAAAACATATGCTTCCCTTGCCTATACACAATATTGGTTGTAAACAGTGTCCCACATCTTCAGGGCTGCAATTAATTTTATCAAATCAGATGCTGTGCATTTTTGGAGCTTCTGTTTAGGTGCTCAGTGTGACATCACAAGTGTGTGGGTGCGCATGCCCTGGAACTCCAGGGCAGGTTTGGGACCACATTGTAACCCACTTAAGCTCTTGTGTACGTGAAATAAAATGGCATACTCATTTCAGCCTGATGAGTGTGTCTCAAGGCAGATTTTGCCTTGGATAAAATCAAAACACCAACCTGGATATTCACAGCATTGAAAACTGTAACATAATTTAAACAGATTTTATGTAAATCTGAATGGCTTTTAGCTCTCTTTGTACTCGTAAAAGCCCTAAAGGGTCAGAATTTTAGCTGAAATTGGCTTTCAGATATATTATAAAACTGTCAATTGAAGCAGTGTGGAAAAGGGTAATTTTTAATGTCTGTATAACTGAAAAAAATAGTTGAACTAATTTTGGTTTCACTCTTTTACAAAGAATTACCTTTGGGATGAGATCACGTACTGACAATTTTAGCACAGAGGATTTTTTAATTATGAGCAAATGAAAAAAGGAGAAGAACAATGGAAGCTGAAATTCAACTTTAATTATAGCACTTGACAACTCTTCTAAAACAAAGATCAGCATTAAAAGTGGACTTAGAAAAAAGGGAGTCATAATATTTCAAATATATGGAGGTTGTTTGAATGCACATCTCTGCAATTCTTAATCCTTCCTTTCAAAGCAGGAGTTGCATGTTGAGAGTACCTACAACATACAATCTCCTTCAATGTCTATGGTATAGAATATGTATAATTTCTGTCCTATTATAAAACAACATTTCCATCATTGTTTTGAATGATTGTTTGAGATCTGACATTATAAACAAACAGGTAACAATCTACAATGGTCTCAACTGGCGAACCGTCAAGCTTAAAAACATTTTCTAGCATTTGACTACTCATACAATGTGACTTTTCCCTGAACTCATGGCAGTAACTTACCTTTTCAACTTCAGCCAGTATAATACAAAGAAACACTGTTGGCAGACATGTTCCAGGTCGCAGAGCAAGATTACATGATCAATAATCTTGAAAGGAAACTTCAAGACTTGAAATACAATTCCAGACATTGACATGACAGAAGGATGCCACTCAATATTCAATTGCGGCAAGAGCTGTATGCTGAGATGACATTAAAAAACAGGCTGGAAGTCACTGAACAACTTCTGTGCCTCTATATGGCTAATTTAATATTATTCTTGCTTCAGGGTCATTAGCTTGTGGTTCCAAAGTGTTACATGAGCCCTTGATTTGATGCCTATTGTTTAAGCTGCTCTGTTTTAGTAATGCCTGCTGCACTATTGTCGCTGATACACATTGGATGAAATATTACACTTTGGAGTGACATCCCTGAAATAATTTCAATAATTTTCATCTCCTGCACTTGAATAGCCTTTCACAACTATCAGTTGTGTTGGATACCGTATGACATGCTGTGAAAAACTCGTTAGCCACATTTCAACATTCCTATATGTGTTTTAGCTAACTTGTGAGAAGAATATAATAAGAAGAAACTACTGAAGAGAAGCAGGGTTTTTTTTCCCATGGAAAGCCTTGCATTCAAACTGTCGTTTTAATGGGGTAGGAGAAATAGGTGATTTGAGAAGAATCCTATTAATTATATTTAATTTAAATTACATGTAAATTGGATGCGAGTTAACTCTTCATGTCTGTGCCCAATCCATTTTGGATGGAAAAAAAGCGGACAGTAAGTTATGGTTAATTTAACACTAATTTTTGTTTTGCTTGTTTTCCTCCCATTAAAAAAAAAAATCTAGAGTAGGAAACAGAGTATTAGGCTTTTAAAGAGGGAAACTCTTTCCATTCTCACCCCCTTCACATGTTCTTTCCATCCTCAACTCATACTATGATAGTGGGCAGTTCTCCAGCTGAATTTTGCAGGTGCAGTAGCTGGGGTTTCATTGTATGAGATCCTTGGTTTGGGAACAGTGTAGTAGAAGAATGAAAACCTACAATGCTTTCAGTTCTGTTGGCTACAACATAGGATTATTCTTATTTTAACAATTATATTTCCAAGATTTTGATATCTTAATGTGCTATTATTCTGTTTCTTTTTTTAAAAAAATGAGTTATAGGTTATTTTTTGACATACATCCATGGACTGCAAAAGTCCTAATCTAAATAGAGGGAAGAACAAGTATACTATGTTTTCAGTGCAGGTATATTTTTACAATTGTCACAGACTAAACAGAATGATAAACCAAACAGAAGAAATGGACCATAAAAATGATGCCACTATTCCTGTACATTAAACCTCTCACCTCACCAGCTCCATAACTTAATAAATGAAATAACAAATAACATTTATTTATTTATTTATTTATTTATTTATTTATTTATTTATTTATTTTGCTATTAAAATCATAACAGAAAAAAGAACAAAGCCTAAAGGCATATACATTAGTAAGAAAATACATAACAAGTGCTTAAAATAATTGAAAAAATACAACAACAAAAAAATAGAGCACACTGTTGTTGCAGCATATCTATCTATCTATCTATCTATCTATCTATCTATCTATCTATCTATCTATCTATCATCTATCCTTGAACAAAGTTTGCATTAGATAATTCTATCTAGAATTGTAATTGTTTACTTTCCTAACAAAATGTTAGTTTTGCTTGAATGAAAGTTCAAATCACTAACTTTCCCAGGTTTTTTCTTTCACTAGCACCTTTCATTGACACTGTTAAGTGAGTGGAAATGGGTAGAAACAGGTGATATTCTGGAGTAGAAATTTGAGAATGAAGCTTCACCCATCAGTTTCTTTAATATAGTTCAGATATTTGGGGGTATATTTCAAGAGGAAGTATCAGATCCCCAGTTCTAAATGCATTCTATTTGATAGTCCTATTTCCTTTTTTTTAAAAAAATTGCCTTGATAGTTTTTACTATTTGGTGTAGTCTAGGTTACATTTGACATATAAATCCCATAAAACCAGCTTCTCTTTTCACATGAAATAGAACAAATAGGCTTTTGGAATGAAGTAGTGTGTGAAAGATGGGATATTTTACTTAGCCCTGAATTACCAGGCTTTTATAAATTTAACTCAGATTCTCAGAGGTATTTTAACATAGTATTTTCGGTCTGTTTGGTAACAACAGCCATCTGAAATTGTAGTGGCACATAGCCAGAGGGAAGAGAGGTGTTAATGAGACTCTCTAGAAATGGAACGAGCTTGGGAATGACAGCTTTTCGTAGTACATTTGGCATCGGATCGAAGAGCCAGGTGGTGGCACAGAGCTGACCGATCACCTTAGATAATGATAAAAAAGCAGTGACAGGGTGAAAGATTCAAGGTCCATTGAAGAATCACACAGGGAGAGGGAGGAAGGAAGCGATGATCATTGATACTTGAGATGCACTCTTGATTCCTCATCACTTCAGTTTTGCTGGTGAAATATGAGAAGTACTGATCAGGGGAAAGTGGCGCATTTTCAATATCAGATGTTGAAATGAGTGGACTTATTAACCTATCTACCATTTGGAGTGCGTATTTATGGGTTCTCTGACTAGAATCAATCAGATTGGAATTTCATTTGTGATCTTCGGTGGAGATGTACACTTAACCTTTACATTTCAGGGCCAGGAGATGGAAATTGACCTAGAAAAGTATCCCAAAGGTGCCAAGTCCAATGAGAAAGCTGTTTTAGTCATTGTTAACTCATTGTTATCCTGCACAAGATAATCATTGAGGATCCCAATTTGGCTGTACCACAGCCAAGAAAGACTACAGGGGCAGATCATTGCAATCCAGAGAGCAATTTGGCCCCTTTAGAAATAAATTGAGCGGACACATGATGGATACCCAGATGGAAAACTAAAAGGTGATAGGGACAGATCCTGCAGCTTTCCTTTCAGTATAGATTCCACTGTGTTTATTGCAGTTGGAGATATTACAAAGGTGCTTTGGGCATCTTGGTTTCATGTAGATATTCAAAGATACTGCACAAAAGGTCACTTTGACTCTTATTTATCTATGGTTAACCCATCTTGTTCCCTTTTACTTTATATTATGCCTCACAGCTGGCAAAGAAGCCCTTTTCTACTTAGCTCTGTGTCCCACAGGGACAGTTCACAGCATGCATCCTTGTGGCCTTCTTCCTCAACCTCAAATCTGCTGATGTCTCATCACTTTTTCTGCTTTGCGTCTTTTGGCTGGTAAATTCCTGTTAGTATTTTCACTCCTCCCCTATTCAATTATTCATGTCCCAATTTGGTTCCATAATGGATGGGGAAGGAAACACTCCAGTCATGTGACGTAGTTAGGTCTAGCTATTGGAAAAATGAGTATCTCATGGTTTTGGACTATGCAAGAAAAAGAAGGCTGTGAGAGTTAGGAAAAGCATAAGGTTCCAATTAGAATGATCAGAACCTACTAAATAAGTTAGTACTATGTGTAAGGTTTGAAGTAATAACTGTAGATGAAATCACTGAATTTTTTTCTGATTTAATTTTCAGTGAGGTATTAGGTAATATTTAATAGTAGTTGCTGGCAGTTTAATTTTAAAAATATGTGATACCATTTATACACTTGTTATTTATAGATATAATTTGGGAGGTAGCATTTCTTCTGCTCACAAATGTGATCACCCCATCACAAACAGGATTGCAAACTGGACCTAGCAAGAACAGGTTTAGTACTCTGTACATTGAAGATTTCTCAAATAAATCTACATAAAAATGGTTTTAGGAGAAAGAAATAGAAAGATATTCTCCAGTGACTACCTGAATAAAACCTGCCTTATACATAAAACCCTTTGTAAGCACAAGATGTTCCACTTACCAAAGGAAGAGAACAACCAAAGTTCAAAACAGGGAACTGTGTTAGTCAGTTATTTCTATATCATAGCTCAATTAAACAGATAGCATCTGGTCTGCTACTCACTTGGGCACTACCTGTGTAAGGAAAAATAGAAAAGATGGACATTTCATTTGATTCTATAAAATGGCCTTGTGGTTCTATCTAGAGATTTGACTAGAACTGACTTTTCTGTTAAGAACAGTGTACAGTCAGCTAAGATGGCAGCATGGATATAGTTAAGTTACAATGCTATACTTTTTTCAGAAGAAAACGTTATGTAGCTTTGACAAACTATGTTAGTCCTGATGTGCTGCTCTGAAGACTTTTCATAGTAAGGCCCCAAGTTGTAGGAAAGCAATAATGCTTTTCACACACTACTAGGCCCAAAGGCAATGCTTTGAGAAAAAGTCCTATAAGCATGTTAGCTGGGAAAAAAAAAGGCAGAAGGAGTGTGACAACAGTATGGCTAATAGCTGAATTTGGAGCTGGAGAGTCATTTCAAGTGACCGATCCATTTGGGTTGCCTAGTATTTGTCTCTTAAGTAATTACTAGTAGTCTTATCCGAGACACTTTGCAACATCACTGAACTGCCTTAGAAAAAGTGGCTTAACTTTGCTTTCCTTATTTGATTATTCAGCCAGTTTTCTGACTGTAGAACTGGAGATGGGATATTTTAAAAGGGCCAATCCTAATAATAATTAATTCCTACTGGATTAAATGAAAACATTATCTTCCCTCATGCATCATTCTACAGATAGATCAAGTTCCCTCATGCATCATTCTACAGATAGATCAAGTATTTATATCTAAATAATCATTTCTCTAAATAATTATCCAACCAACCAATATGGATGGTTCCATATTGTAGATATTATCATGGTGCTCATTTATGATTTTAAGATACAAATTCCATGTTTAACTGAAATGATATTCTACTGGGATCCCCCCTTTAGGGGGAGCAAATAGGCCACCTTTTTCTCAATTCACAGATTCTTTTGCCATTGTTTACTTGCTACCTTTGTTATTTCCACTTCTCACCTATTTTCATGTTTCTGAATACAATGCCAAATTTCATTCTTTCACCGAGTGTGATCTTTTTGCCTTACTTCCCTTTCCTTTAATCAAGATAGTTCCTACTCTGCTCAAAGATTATTTCTTTTTTTAGATTATCTTCAAAGTGTGTCTCTTGTTCCTACTCATGCTCACTTTTCACTTCCCTTAATAAAGCAATTGATCTTGAACATTTTATTGCCATGATATACTTCATCAATTAGAATACTTACAAATATTCAATGATATCATAATAATTTGGCCAATGGTTGGAACAAGGAAATCACAGATGGAAAGGCAGGTGAGCAACAAGTTTTAGCCAGCATTGTGTGTGTCTCTGTGTCTGTGTGTGTGTGTAGCTTGCAGAGTGGCTCAGTGGTTATGATGCTGGGCTTGACAGCTGGAAAGCCGGCAGCCCAGGTTCAAGACCTGAACTCCATTCAATGGGGTGAGCTCCTTTTACTTTGCCCTAATCGCCAAACTAGCAGTCTGAAAGCATGCAAATGCAAGTAGATAAATAGGTACCACCTTGGTGGGAAGGTATAGTGCTCTGTGACTTCATGCTGGCCATCTGACCATGGAAATGTCTTCAGACCATGCTGGTTCAATGTCCCTGAAAGATAAGCACCACCTCCTAGAGTCAACAACAACTAGTGAAGTAAAATCTGCGGGAACATATACACATGCACATATATAAAATGTTGAATGGAAGGGAAGAATACTTTTTTTCTTATGCCTTTCCTTTCTAATTTTTCCTCTAATTTTCCTTTCTCAGGGTTTCCAGACTTTTGAATCAGCAGGGGATATCTGTAATGCAATATATTTGTAGCCCAATGCATTCTTATCTCTAGAAACACGTTGAGGTGTTCCACATATAATCTTGCTACTAAATATACCCTATTGAGTAAACTACAGGAAAGAGCAGCTCCAGGAAAATCAGGTGTATTTCTCCTGCTGCGCTTCAAGTCTAGCTATGCATTCCTATGCATTCCTTTAGTGGTTGTAGAGATTTAAAAATAAAAAAAGCCAAACAAATAAAATCAGTGAGCTTGCCAGCTTGGCCTGGATAAGTGTGCCAACATCTCAAGCTAGGCTGCCATTCTGCAATAGCAGCCTCAACATTTCTTGGCGGGAGAAAAACACTTGCTAATCTGATAGCAAGATTGAAGGAAAGTTTTAGAAGCTTGCCGGCCTTTCTCCTACATAATTATAGGAGTTATATAGTTTAACATGCCTAACTAGGGTTTAACTGTCTCTTGCCACAATGCCACTCATTTGATTCACAGCTGGTGAAACCAGGACCCTGGAAGAGGAAAGAGCATAACACAGTGTTTTTCAAACTTGGCAACTTTTAAGATGTGTGGACTTCAACTTCCAGAATTCCCTAGCCAGAAAACTGGTCTTTAAAGTCCAGACATCTTCAAGTTGCCAAGTTTGAAAAGCATGGCATATAAAGTGGCTTATGCCTTACAGATTAAATAGGTTGCAGGGTGGGAAGATTTGTTTCTGGAAACTTGGGATATAAATTACTTTATTTTTGTTGAAAGCCAACTCCACCTCAGTGACTCTTTAGCAGTCTCTTATCTACAATTCCCACAAATGGGAAAATCAAAAGGAGTCTAGTACAGAGTCTCAGTCATCCAGGTCATAATTATCTCAAAGATGCTTTTTCAAAAGGCAACTGCACTACATTTTTTCCCTTGAGGAGGAAGAAGATGTTTTGCTTCTCATCCAAGAAGTTTCATCAGCTCTGGCTGCAGTGGTGGGTTTCAAATTTTTTACTACCAGTTCTGTGGGCGTGGCTTACTGGGTGTGGCACGGCATGGTGGGTGTGGCAGGGGAAGGATACTGTAAAATCTCCATTCCCTCCCCAATCCAGGGGAAGGATACTGCAAAATCCCCATTTCCTCCCTTAGCATTTGGGACTTGGGAGGCAGAGAATAGATGGGGGCGGGGCCAGTCATAATTTTTACTACCAGTTCTCCAAACTACTCAAAATTTCCACTACCGGTTCTCCAGAACTGGTCAGAACCTGTGCAAACCACCTCTGTCTGGCTGGCTGGTGGTGGTGATGGGGGAGATGGAAGGATCCCCCTTAACCAACATCCAATCTTCATTAGAACTGATGAAGCTTCTTGGATGAAAAGTTTTCCTTCTTTCTCAAAGGAAAAAAAAAAACATGGTCCACCTTTGAGAGTCTAGTAGTACTTTTTCTAACTAACCAAATATACTGAAAGGCATAAGCTTTTCTTTTTCTGTAGCTTTCTTCATGGCGAAAAGGTGCTACTAGATTCTTGATTTCTGTTGCTCCCATAGAATAATTTGGTTCTTCTCCTAATAATGGCTACTTATCGCAAAAGAGCTCTAGGTTAAATACAGAGTTACTTACTCACACAGGCTCTGTATCTCTTCTTTGTTTATCACTGTGCCTGCTCTTTAAGTAAGAGATTGCTACTCTGAGTTACACATACACAGTGGATACATGTTCTTGGATTTCTGATAGGATATAACTAGCTAGGTGTTAGATTTGCTTATTTTAACAATATATGTCGTATAAAACAAGAATAAAAACAAAAACACCTCCTTTCTATTCTAATTATAACCTGAATCTTAATTCTTCTTTGGGAATCCTCTCTCTCTCTCTCTCCCTCTCCCTCTCCCTCTCCCTCTCTCTCTCCGTCCCTCCCTCCCTCCCTCTGTGTCTCTCTCTTATCCTACCCATCTCACTATCTAGTGACTCTTAGGAATACTTCCCTACGTAACCAAAATACTTTAACCTCCCCAGTAATAGAGAACCTTAGCTAAAATAAATGAGTTCTAGTTTTAGTTTCATACATTCATAGAAACATGACATTGGCAAAACTGAAATTAATAACAATATTGAGTCACAACACCCCCATGTCAAAAGGACATTGCAAATTTTGGAATTTGTGTCACTAAAAAGCATACCCCATTTTCTGTAGTCGTATCTATTTTATTCTATGTTAACTTATAGGGAAATTCTGAATAAAGGATCTGTCCTTGTTTTGTCCCATGGAAATATTCTGTGGGTTCAAAGTGAACTTGTCAGAGAAGGTACTTTACTTAATGTTAATGCTCTATTATATGGAAGTTGCTGAGATTTTTAATAGCCTCTAGACTATTTTAAATGAAATGTATGAGACAGTTTGAGATTAAAAAGAAGAAAAGGCTGAAAGAATTAGAGTTACAGGACCAGGCATGGATTTTATAGAAGATATTGAATGTGAAGTGATCTGTTCTGAAATACTTGTTCACTGACTTACTGAATATTAGGTCATGAATGTAACACAAAAATGCAAATATGAAAATGTAAGACATGAGAATATAGGCCTATCACTACCTAGTTTGAGCATTTGAACTATATACAAGTGAAATTTATAATCTTATTAAAATGCTATTAAAATATGCCATAATGCTTAACTTTGGCTAGATTAGATCTTTTTTAAAAATTGTTGTTTAGAAAATAGCAAACCCCCTTATACAATGATATGTACTCTCTGTTTCAGGATAAAAATCTCCGTAAGCAAGGAAAATTGTTGAAAATGAATACTTATAAATGATTTTAGACAAATAGGAACTCTGCAAGAAGCACACAGATGTTTGTAACTGTATTTTAGCAAGAAATAATTAAGAAATAATGTTTTACATATTGAGAATAAATCTAGTAAAACAAACAAATGACCCTCCTCGGTGTTTTCCCATAGTTGTTACTATTGTCTCTCCAGCTGTACCATTTCATTACTGTAACAATTATTTTTTTACCAACTATTTGGCAGGCATCAGGAATGGGAAAAAGCAGAAGGAAGTACTGAAGGTTTTGACGATCAGCATCTTTGAAAAGAATTGTTGAACCTAGTGGGAGAAATGAGGACTTGGGGGTAATCCATGTGTTGAAATATTTTTGCTTCTTTTTCTAGAAAATGTGCAATTTGGTCAGGCAGAAAAAATTGAACAGAGCCTTCCAAGCAATAAATCACTGGATTGCTGGTGACATTCATACAATGCGGATATAGTGTTAACTGTATGAGTCAGACAGCCCTTACTGCACTCAGCCTGTTCCTAGGAGGTGACCTTGCCATGGTGTAGTAATCAATCATTCTGGCACAGGACACACTGTTTTTGTTTAATATTACACTATTGGTATATATAGTAAACAAAGTGCAAAGGAAATTTGGAAAGTGAGCACTCTATAAGGCACACTGGAATATTTAGCTACCCTCCGACTTGCAACATATACTGTATATTATGCTGTGTGGGAGCTGGCCTTCCATTTAGACAAAGCATATGCTGCTGTGTTAATCCTAGTTAACTGGCTGTGCAATGCAATGAGAAATACGGTGGGAATGGGATGCTAGAAAGAGATTTACTACAAGAGCTGCTGCAGCGAACATTTCTTATTTTGGCAGCACTGGGCAGTGATTTTCTCTAGGAAATGGTAATCATATCTACCCTTCGAACAAATTAAGTAAAGAAATCATAACGACCGATAAACATGGTTTGCCTTTATGAGGAGTTATAAAAAAGCTTTGCAACATATCAGTTATTGTTAGAAAAATGGGTGTTTTGGATTTTAGCCTTACGTTTATGTGCCACCGGCACATTAATTCACAGCAGTTTATATAAATGAGTAAGTCAGAATATAAGGAAAGCAAATTTTAAAATGAATATACCCACAGGAAATACTTGGAGTCTTTGTTTCTTCAGAATTGAAACAGTACTTGAAAACCAAGTTCTGCTTAATTTGTAAAATAATCTTTCTTGTATGTAAGGAGAGACCATATAGTATATAATGCAACACTAAATGTAATCCCTTCCTTCCTTCCTTCCTTCCTTCCTTCCTTCCTTCCTTCCTTCCTTCCTTCCATTTGTACCAAATCAACAATGATTCAAGGTTGAATAACATAAAATGTAAAAATTTTATAAAAGCATGTAGAATCAATAGCATAATAGTAGTGGCATAATAAGAAAAGGCCATGTATATGAGATGCTATTGAAGAAACAGTTATATTAAAATGAAATACAATTTTATATGTCTTTACCACATCCTATTTTTTCCTAAATACAATTTAAAAGATAGGATGAAGATTTTATTTTTTACTAGTAAGTGAAAAACAAAAATCTATTTAACCTGGAAGAAAAAAAAATTCAGAGACATCCTCCTAAAATTTATTGAAAAATTCACTTGCTCTGCAAATGAATATACAGAGGATAGGGAATTATTCTATATCTATAATTGGTGGTCCCTTATGATATTAACAGGGTAGAGATCAGATGACCAATGGAATAAAGAACTAATAATAAGTGAAGCTAACAAAATCTGCTTTGTGTCTTAAACTTCTTTATCATACCTTTATTGCATTATCATATCTTTCAATTTTTCTCGATCTTCCAAAATGATTTCTATTCCAGGGTTAGAAAATATATGTTGCATGCACCTTCCCCACCACACAATGTAGTATACAAAAATGCTTATAGAATTATCTTTCTTAATTGAATGGATTGCTGAATGCTGGTTGATCATATTTATTTATTTGTTTGTTTGTTTATTGGTTCGATTTATATGCCGCCCTTCTCTGGAGACTCAGGGCGGCTTACAATGCATTAAGCAATAGCCTTCATACTTTTGTATATACCTACTTCGTAGGGCTTTTGGCCCCCCTAAGCGGTGTTCTTTTTTATACAAAGTCAGCTTATTGCCCCCACAATCCAGGTCCTCATTTTACCTACCTCGAAAGGATGGAAGGCTGAGTCAACCTTGAGCCTAGTGAAATTTGAACTTGCAGTAATTGCAGGCAGCTGCTGTTACTTAACAGCACTTTAGTCTGCTGAGCCACCAACACTATTCTTCCGAAATGTAGATTAGTGGTGTAACTACTTGATGCTGTGTTGAGCTCAAGAATAGGAATGAAACCTGTGCTTATTGTAGTCGTATGTTTATAATGGGGTAGAGTGAAAATGATCTAGAAAAGTAAAGAGCAAGTGAACATTTTTCTTCATCAGGTAGAGAGAACAAAATGGGTAGCTGCTTGAGAAGTTGAGGGAACCAAGAACTGGAATGGATGCAAGTCCTTTAGCCCAGGGTAAAATTAAAATTAAGTTTATGAAACATATGCTTCTAGAACAGGGGTGTCAAATTGGCAGCCCATGGGACGGACATGTCACACACAGGCCACACCCACTCCAGCTTTGTGAAAGGAAAAAAAGTCGCGAAACATCACATGGTGGCAAGTTGACGTGGCAGGTTTGACACCCGTGTTCTAGAGGGTTATCCAGATTTACCTGTGCCACTTACTGGAATCAGACAAACATAGTTTGCCAACCCATAGATTAACAACAGTTTAACACAGTTGCTATTGACTCATTCTTTCCTCCAGTTTTTAGCTATGGTATTTTTGACTTGCAAGCCAACTAGTATTTTATTCCTAGGAATAATTTCAGGATATTTTTCAAAGTTGCTTCCTTAGTCTTGAAGATATAAAAACAGAGCAATTTCCACTACTAATCATGAGAAATACAGAAAAGTATCTCTGTGTACAAGAATAACATCATTTCTCAAGAAGAACAGTGTCCAAGAATAACATCATTTCTCAAGAAGAACATCTGATAAATCTAATTTGCCATAGAAAAGCTTTTAGAACAAGTGAATTGACTTTCACCCTATCCTTTACAGCACTTCTCAAAAGTAAAATATTAGCAAATATTTGCAATACCTTTGCACATGTAACTGTACTCAGCAAAGTGAAAATCATATTCCTTCCACAGAAAAGCTATAAGGGGGATAAATATTTGTCCTATAAGAACAGAAAGCAACAAGAGAAGCACTTCATTCATAGGTCCTTCTTCCCTACCTGATGCACCAAACCGGTTTTGGGATTACAGCTTCTCATGCTGGCTAAGGAATATTGGGAATTACAGTCTCAACTCATTTGGTGAATGTCTCATCAGGGAAAACTGGCTTAGAGTAGACCATCAGTAGCCAAATCAAGCATCAGCAAGCCAGATCACGGGTAAATGGAAAGGCCCTTGTTGCTCATATAAATCTCTTATTATCAATGATTTAGATATTTCCTGACATTTTATTCATTTCATGTACAGGGAAGGACTTACAATAAGAGGATTTTCAGCTTCATGAAGTAGAGGAGAAATTTAGGACTAGCTGACATTAACAACAGAACTTTCAGGAGGATCCTCCCAAGGTGCTTTTTTCACGAGGCAACTAGGCTTTTATCTTTTTCTTTGAAGAGGTTTCGCTTCTCATCCAAGAACCTTCTTCAGCTCTGACTGAATGGTGGGGAATGGAAGGATGTATACTCCTTACAGAGAGCTGGTTATCTGCATTCTTTTAGAGCAGGGGTGTCAAACTCATGGCATCACGGCGGTATCATGTGACATATCAGGACTTTTTTTCCTCTTCATTAAAATGGGTGTGGGTGTGGCCAGCGCATGACACATCTGCTCGTAGGCCAGGAGTTTGATAGCCCTGTTTTAGAGAGTCGTTGAGGCCGCTTTGAGGTTTAACTGTGTGCTTAGTCTACAAGGACCACCTGAGTATGCAAATGAGTGTGGAGCCTTCTTGGAACTGCTGAAAGGACTGTGTTGTAGACTTTCAGGAAGATGCTTCCCCTTCTCTCTCTTGATAAAATTATTGATTTTGATTATCAGTTGAGTAACACAATAATGTCTGGAGAAAAAACAAAAGCCAGTTCTTGATATATGTTGCATATTGTTCTTACCAAATATAATAATAGGAATAATAAACAGCAGTAAAATAGCTATGCTAAGCATTTTACTAGATATAGGAGTAATAAATATTGTGATTTTAGGATCACATGGCTGTAACTGAAGCAGAATTTGGCTACATGGTAGGAAGAAATACCAAATAAAATTTATTTCATAATAAATGCATTTAATTTGGAATAAAATATGGAGCTATAACATTTTTGCTCATCAGATTTCAGTGTCAAACAATAGTGTGAAATTCTTTCCTGAAAAAAAGAAAACTAAAGTGTAAGAGAAAGAGATCAATGCGACATATCTAACTTTGAATTTGTTATTTGTTGTTTATTTTTTAGCTCTACTTTTATATATTGTAGTTTTTAAACTTAAAAATTAGATAGTGAGATTTTTAATATTCTCAAACTGATTTCTCCAAAAAGCATTGAAGAAAATACAGATATCTATCAAATTAAATGGGTAGATTATAGAAAAGATCTTGCAAAGTCATTCCTATAATTACTGTTACGTTAAATGGAATAGCATGTGTATTGAACTTTTTTTTTTTTTTTTGGTATTACCTAAGTATTTTGACTACCAGTTATGATTTACAACTGCATTTTCTACTCCCTTTTTGCTGTTATATATATTGATATTATTTGAGCAATTTCTAGCTGGAACCAGGATTTTCCAAAGAACAAAACAAAACAAAAATTAAAAGAGCTGATGTTGTTCTTTGTTCTATTTACTGAATAATACTGTTGCCTAAATCTTACTGCTTAACAGAAAATTCTTACATTACTTCAAATGAATGCTGTATGCTAAGTATCCTTGCTATGAAGTTGGTGTTTTACATCACGTGTAGGAGAAACAAATGGAATCTTAGTAATTATAATAAAAAACCTTCTGATTATTATAATATTGCTTTCCGCTTCTTCTTGCCTAGCACATGTAATTGCAAAATTATGTCATATATCTTTCAAGGCATAAAGACAACATTTTGTAACAAATATGCTACTTTTGAAAATGTTGCCTACCAAAGCATCATATATGTTAAAATCTAGAGAGATTGTGTAAAGTTAGACTACTCAGAAGTCAAAACCCAGCAAACATGTCAGAGAGTATATTGGCAGGTTAACCTAGATTCAGTGCACAAATAAGTGTAAATCGCCTTATAGGTTCCTTTGAGGAATCACATTACATACCTATTCCATTGCTTCAAATCACTGGGGAATGATAGTTTTCGCTCCAGTACCATTACAGTGCACCACTTCCTATAACAATAATGGGTGTCAGGTACTGTTTGGACTAGACAAGATTAAGTTATCACCCCACCTGCTGTGTGTTAATTTATTGCTTCAGACATTTTCATATCTGATCCATTTTCACCCACTCAGTTGCCGTTCCACAAAGTTCTCAGCTTCTGCCAGCCTCACTATCATTTGAGCTGAGAATACCTGGCACCGTGAAATGGCTTTCTCTTCAGTCTGTGGTTCAGGTATGATCCTTGGAGAGAGCAACTGTATGTTCCCTACAGAACAGGGGAATAGAATGCAGCACACACATAGCAAAGCAATATGCCTAGGTGTGACACAAAAACCAAAATATTAGCTTTTTAGTAAACAAGAAAGGAAATTGCAATTCTGCCTGAGATCCCAGTGCTAGACATCTTTAGGTAATAGTGTTATTTCTTGAAGGAAATACGGGGTCATAGTCACACTGCAGCGACATCAAAAAAAAACATTTTTGTTGTTGTTGCCTGGTTTTGTTTAGTGATTATGTAGAACCTGCTGAAAAGGTGTTTATTTCTGTTTGTAAATTGAATGCACTGGGTGTTTCTTTCAGCGTTGCCCCAGGCTCTGTTGGATATGTTGATGAAGAAGCAGATTCAGGCACTGGAGGAAGCTGGCTAGAAAAGAACTCAGATGGAAAACAAAGCTGTATTTTTGTCATTTCCTACCTCTCCAAAGTCCCACTACGTGAGGTGAAAAAGTGAATTGAATATACAACGTTAAATGGGACAGGTGAGGTAAAAAGAAATGTGGGAAAATAAAGGAATAGTGTACATTAGTCATTTTCCACAGCTGCTGCTCAGGATATCATTATTTTGTGAATCTCCTGGGTGGCTGCACAGCATGGAATAAATTTTGAATTTCTAAGCGTATTGTTACAGCTTTCTTGTCTGCGTGTAGGCCTTTGCTAACAATCTAAATAATGTTGTTCTTCCTGCATCATTTTGAAGGATGAAATTAACCTCTGTGTTTTGACCCAAATTAAACTCTATTCAGGCAATAGATCTGGGGTGAATATATGTAAGGAGGGGAAGAAAAGCGGGGAAGGGACCTAAACTAAATCTGCATTTGAATGCTTACAGAGAACCTACAAGGATTCATTCAGTGAATGATATATTAAATTTATATCTAACTATCATTTATTTTTTGATCAGATCTTTTTAGAAAACCCTTCCTTCCTTCCTTCCTTCCTTCCTTCCTTCCTTCCTTCCTTCCTTCCTTCCTTCCTTCCTTCCTCCCTCCCTCCCTTCCTCCCTCCCTCCCTCCCTCCCTCCCTCCCTCCCTCCCTCCTATTTGGACAGCATGGATAGACCAAATATGCTTCTACTATAGTTGAAATCCAGACTTTGATTTTTGCAAATACTGGATAGTAGATATACAGTACATGTCTAGTGCCTTTGGGCAAGTACACAATGCAAAGTACCCAAAACCGATTGTGTCTCTACGGAAGTGAAGTGACAGAAAGAATATATAAATGCTGTGATAAAGAATTGTTCTGGAAGAAATCTGTGATGACTGTGTCAGGAACTTATCAAAGTTAGTCCAAATATCTTAATATACATCTGTTAGTCCTCAAATATTGGTATTATTATGAATATTACAATTGTATTTGTTTATGCTTATGAAAAGACTGATACATGGAGCTATGGGAGGAGGGCAATATAAAGTATTCCAGACTTATCATACTTTCAAGCAATTAAACTGCACAGAGGGTGGGTTCAAGAGAGTAAAGACTCCAGTACTCTTTCAAAAGTAATGCTTTAGGGAAAAGGAGAGTTCAGATTTAGCCATTTGACCAAACTTTGTTTCCATTTTTGCACAGGTTGTTCTGGCCAAGCTGGAACAAGTTGTAATAGATGATTAAATCTGCATTTCCCTCTGAGAGTATATACAATTTTATGGGACTTTTTTTTGTAAATTGTCTGGGACACCTGGCCTGGAGCAGAAAACAAGGGCAATCCTTGTCAGCTGGTCTGTGATCTTTTGTTCATTCTGTCTCATATGAGAAGTCACTTATGTAATTATGGAATCTTCCTTTCCCCATGTCTGGAGCTTGTTCTCTAAAGGAATCAGTAAACGGGACTCCCTGAAGCTTTTGGAGATGAATACTCCATCTACTGAGGTTCTGGTGATCATGCTACGGATGTTGGTTAAATATTGGTTAAATACTTCTCTTTCCCTGTGTGAGTTACAACTGCATCCACTGAACCCCTGCCAGTCTCATTCTCCTAGATGTTTAACTCTCTTAGGAGCTACAGGGGTGAAGGATTGGAAAAGATAAACAACAGCACTGGAGACCTAGGATTTTGAGACAAAAATGGCAAAATGAAGTAGGAGACTATTCTCAGACTGAAGTAGCCCTACTATAGTTGTTCAGGAGCCAAGGTTAATGGCATGAGCTAAACTGTTGAAGTACAACAGCTGTCCTTTACTCTCGCAATTTTCCACTTGTTTCAAGTGGTTCAGGAGAAAAAATCCTAGAAATATCAGCTCTTAGAAGGATCCTTTGTTAACTGCAGTTGCATCTTTATATTTAGACCAGGTCTTCTCCATTGATTTCCCCTAGATAATCTAATTTATTTCTGCAGTCTTTAATCTGTCTGTGTCTTTCAGCTATGCCTACAAGTTGCTTATATAACTGTTTTTCATTTTCTTTATATCTTTTTTTGCAATATACAAGGAGAATTGCATGCATGTAAATATTTATATTTATTTATTATTAAATTTATTTGCCACCCACCTCGCAGTTTGACGTGACTCTGAGCAGCTATATTGCACAGATATATTACCCATAATATTTTTTTTCAGTTTCTAAATAAAGTAATATTCAACACTTATCCATTGGATTAATGATTTTAGTGTCATCCACGCTGCTTCTGACATTAGGAAATGTTCGACATGAGGGAAACATGCAATGATTTTTAAAGTACACTATAAAATATTTTTGTCTCTTCTTTATAAAATCCATAAATGGCTAATTTAATGATAACCCCAGAGTAGTGTTCCTTGAATTTTTGTTCCACTAATTATTTGGCAGAATTTCGATGTTTTAAATCATGATGACATTTGGGTGACTTGTAAATCATAAATTGTAGGATCCATGGTAATCAAAGGCCAATTTGAAAATCTTGGCTATATGACAGAAGACTCTTGTGTTCCTCGATGTTCTTTCAGACACAGGAGGAGAACAGTTGTTGGCATTCCTTTCTTCTGTTAAATTCAAATTAAATTCTGTTATTAGGACTTCACTGTTAGATGAGTTATTTTTATGTAAGAATCACAAGTATATGCAATGATTTTAATAGTATCACGAATCTTTTTCTTTCTTCCTAAAGGTAAATATGATTTAAATTTGAGTAACTGGATCTGTTTCTAAACATTGTAATTAATCCAGATAAAACTGTAACACCGTTAAAAGTATTCTGTATTTAAAATAGATTGTGCTAATAAAAACATCCTTTCTTTAGCTTATTTCTTGATTAAAAATACATTGATTTGTTAGGTAATTTCTATGATTCATCTTAGAATATGATCTCTGTAGAAAATTATGTCTAACATCCTGAAATATTTTGTTTTAGATTTGCTGTGAAATGTTTTAGGTCCTTAGGAACTTAATAATTTTAACACCATTTAACAAGTTGCAATCATTTGTGCTGAGATCTGAATTTCAGCAAGCAAATGGCTGGAGATCTCCTTCCCCTAGGTGAAAACATCTTGATTTAATACAAGATCATGGCTGATCTCAGAGTCAGGTATTAGATCAGCTGCAAAGGCTTGCTAGAACTTTCTCAGTTGTTGTGATAACCAATTTATATAAGCTCCGGCCATTAATGCAAAACAGCTTTCATACATATGTCTTTTTTATGGTAGTCTGCTTTTTGCTATAATGTAAGAATAGTCTACATTAGAGAAGGCAGGATGTGCTGGACTGTTGAGTGCAAGTTTACCATGACTGAATACAGTGAATACAAGGCCGAAATGACTTCCTCATTTGAAAAAAAATTGACCTGACCTTATCATGTACTACAACAGCCTAGTTCATGGGAAAACAAATTAAAGGCATAAGTAAGGTAAAATAATCAGAGTAAATGCATAATCCACGTTTAGGAAATACGTGGATACATACGTAGTTGAAAGAGCACAATTCATAACCAGTTAGATTTTGGAGTTTGCAGAAGTTAAAAAAAAATTACAAAAGCAATTAGATAAAGAAAGGGAAAAATATTGAAACAGCTCAGTGAGATCAAAATGTGTTTATTTGATATGAAATACTATTACAGGAGCAGGCCCTGAAAAATGTAGATGAAAAATCCAAGAAAATAGTATAAAATTAGAACAGGAATATCTCAAACTACAATCTTTTATTTTAGACCTCATTTCTATTTTTGTTACTCACAAAACGAATATATTGAGTTTTGGGGACAAATTTCAAAAAACACACTGGAAGAGCTGTGTTAAAGTATTAGAATAAAATCTATAAAAAGACTGCAAAAAATGAATTTATACCCTGCAGTTCGTAACAAAGAATCCTTTCGATACTGTTAGATATGTTCAAGGATCGTGCCCAATAATTCCACAAGCAGATCTTGTTTAAATCATTTATCGTTTATTGACTGAGCATCTCGTCAATACAGGTACATCACTGGGACTGGAGCAGGACCGCATGGCTGACCCTTAAGTACCCCCTGGGCGTGGCTAAGGTAAGGAGGGGCTATTGGGTTAGGGGGTACCTTGTGGGTTGGCCTGTCCAGCCCCCCTACCTCTAGCTCTGGGTCAGAGGCAAGGCATTTATTCCTGACAAAACCCCCTCTAAATGCCTGGCTGGGATATTCCTGAGTGGTGTACACTTGAGGTGTCATTTTTAGGAGGACACCCAATTTTGATGTGAGATATGTGTGTTGTTTGTTTTGCAATGGCTTTGTTAGAATGTCTGCTCTTTGCTCTTCTGTGTCACAATGTATAACCCTTATGAATCCTATGTTTGCAAACTGCCTAACATGTTTATATTTTATGTCTATGTGCCTCGACCTTTGGCCAACCGCTTCGGCCTTTGATATTTCCATAGCTGCTTTATTGTCTTCGTGCATAGTGATGGGGTAGTTTGGTTCGGCCCATATGTCCGTGAGCAGGTCGTCAAACCAGATCAGGTTATTGGTGGCTTTGGACAAACAAATATATTCGGCTTCTGTGGTAGATGTGGCTACCAGGTCCTGTTTCCCTGTGTACCAATGCACTGGGCTGTTGTTGAGGAAGAATACATAGCCTGAGGTGCTCCTCCTACTTTTCACATCCCCAGCCCAGTCAGCATCTGCGTAGCATGTGAGTGTGGGTGTTGTGGCATTCTCGGGTTCCAGTGACAGGCAAGCATCGGAGCTGTGTTTTAGGTATCTCAGTACCCTTTTTATGGCTTCCCAATGGTACACAGTGGGCTTACCTACGTGTCGAGACAGCAAGTTGACAGGTAGGGCGATATCTGGCCTTGTCCAGTTCGCAATGTATAATAGGGAGCCTATGGTGGACCTGTACAGCGTGTTGTCTTTGAATGGTTCAGCCTCATTATGCATGTCCTTCAGGAAGTCTGGTTGCATTGGTGTTTCACACCCCTTGGCGTTTGTCATATTGCACTTATGTATCAGTTCCAAGATTTTGTCCTTCTGTGACAGTTGGAAACCTTTGTCCATTTTTGTGATTTGCACCCCCAGGTATTTGTCTACCTTACCCAAAATCTTCAGTGAAAAATGCTTTCCTAGCTCATTGGCGAAGTCACTGCATTTGCTGGTCTGATTACCGATATATAGTATATCGTCCACGTATATTAAGATGTACTCGAGGGAATTGTCTGACTTCTTAGTGAAGAAGCAGTTGTCGGCTGAGGTGGCTGAAAACCCCATGGACTTCAATGTCTTAGACAAGCACTCGTACCAGCGTTTCCCTGATTGCTTGAGCCCATACAAGCTTCGGTTTAGAATCCATGTTTCTCCCTTTCTGGTAGTTTGGCTGGGTGGTGCTCTTACGTAAATCTCTTTGTCGAGCTCAGCGTGCAGGTAAGCGGTCTGTACGTCAAATTGGTGTACCTCTAACCCCAGCAGTGATGCAATAACTAAAGCACATTTTACGCTTTCAGCCCTGACTGTGGGGGAGTATGTTTCTGTGTAATCATCAGGGTATTTTTGGGCAAACCCCTGCACTACTAGTCTGGCCTTGTAGAGAGTTTTGTTTTCTTCTAATGTTTTGACTTTGTAGACCCACCTGGTGCCTATTGTCGTTTTTCCTGCTGGGACTTCAGAGGGAGTGTATACGTTTAGTTCCCTCAGGCTGTCCATTTCCCTCTCCATGGCGTGCTCCCATTTTGCTCTTTCCTCATCTGGTAACCTTAGCACATCCTCGTATGTGTTGGAGGTTAGTTGGTTAGTGTGGAGAGATAATACGTAATCCCCTAACCTCCGTGGTACCTTGCCCCTGTTTGCCCTGATTGGCCTGTCAGGGGGTGTCTCAGTATCATGCATGTACCTAGCTTCTTTCTCAATAAGTGAGTCCACTTTGATATATGGGTGGTTCTCCTTCCACTCCTTCACTAGTACTCCCTGTCTCTTGTTTTTGATCCTTTCCTGTTCTGTAACCTTTCCTGTGTTTGGTATTACCTCCCTCTGGTTGTTCCCTGGTCCGTCCTTGCTAAGGGACACCTCGTTGAGGTGTATCTTGGACCAGTTGGTATTTTCGTGAAAAACAGCTGTTCGTGAGATTACGAAATTGTTGTTGCTATCTATGAACCTGTATCCCTTCGTTCCTGGCTCATACCCCATGAACCTCAGCCTTCTGGATACCCTGTCTCCCTTGTGTCTCAATTGTCTGAGGACGTGTACATCTGCTGTGACCCCGAATATGTGTAGGTGTGATACTTGTGGCTTCCTTTGGTACATTAACTCGTATGGAGTTTTATTTAGTACGCTGGACCATAACCTGTTCAGAGTGTAGTTCGAATAAATAAGCGCTTCCGACCAGAAGTGTTGCCCCAGGCCTGCATCCTCTAATGCGCACCTCATCATGGTCTGCAGTGTTCCGTTTTTTCGTACCGCCACTCCATTTTGAAAAGCCGAAAATGGAGAAGACGTGTAGTGGACTACCCCGCGTGCCTTTAGCCATCGCGAGAAGTCGCTTGACAAAAACTCAGACCCCCGGTCTGTCATTATTTGTCTGATTTTGGTATTGTGTTGTGTCTCTACCCTTGCGTAGAATTCCTTAAATTTTTGGAATACTTCGCTCTTTTGTTTTAGTGTGTATACAAAGCCATAGCGGCTGAAATCATCCACTATGGTCAGGAAGTATCTTTTCCTGTACTTGATGGAGGGCCTTAGTGGCCCCACTAGGTCCATATGTATGAGTTGAAAGATTGAATCTGTAGTGCGTACTGACTTTTTGGGCCTAGGTTTGGTTTTTAATTTGGAGCTCTTACAGACAGAACACTTGAGATAGTTCTCACAATTCTTTATTTTTACACCTTCAGAGCATTCCATCACCTTCTGCACCACCGGGAAGCTAATGTGTCCTAACCTTCTGTGTAATAGGTGAGCGCAATTGTCGTGCATAGGCTTCCCTATCGCTGGCCTTTCTTTCCTGGCTGCCCCCTGCTCACTTGCTTCATCATTGGTGTGTGGGTGGCTAACCCCCTCTATTTCCCTACTTGTGTTATCTGGTTTATCGGGGCTGGCCTTTCGGTGGTTGTTTACTCTGGGTTGTTTGTCCCAGGCTGGGTGGTAGAAGGGAAGTTCCCCGCTGATTACTATTTTTCCTATGTTTTTGCCCCCTCTAGTTACTTGCGCTTTTCCTCCCTTGAATGTTACCTCAACATCATTGTCCTTGCTTAACTTTGCTTAAGTGGCAAGGATGTTGTAGGGTATATTGGGTACCAATAGCACTCCCTGTATTTCTCCTATCCCCGGCACGTATGCATTACCCTTGCCTGTTACTTGCACATTGTTCTGGTTAGCCACCTTTATTATAAAACTCTCCTCTGTGAATGATGTTAGTAGATTACGGTCATATGTGGTATGATTTGTGGCTCCTGAATCCAACAGCCATGTACCTTCCTTCCTGTCCTGGTTTGTGTGTTGCTCCTGGTCTCCTACAGCGAGGGAGAGTCAAACAGTGAACCCGTTTGACTCTCCCTGGAGCTGTCCCTGTGATTTCTCCTGTCCCTGGGGCTAGGTGAATCCCTACGCCTGTGCCTGTCCTCTGGTGAGCGTCTGCTAGTGTATCTTGTCCTTGATTCTGATCTGTCCCTCCTGTGTGGCCTGTCCCTGTCCCCTGTGTTTCTAGGGCAGTCCCTTTTGTAATGGTTTCTTGATCCACATAAGTAACACTCTGCATTGCTGTGGTTCCTGCCCTGTGGCTCGACCTTCTTGCTGGGCCTTTGCTCCCTGCGACTTAGCGAGCGATCTTTTCTGATGCTGTCCTCAGCTATTAGTTTGCTTGTTAGTAATTCTAGTGAGAGTTTTCCTGTCCCCAGATTGTCTATTTGTGTAATGAAGGTGTCCCAGCTGGGGTCCAGGGAGTTTACAATGATACTTATCATGGTCCTTTCGCTTATGACCTCCCCCCTTTGTGTCAGCTGGGCTCTGGTGGCGTTTAGGGACAATAGATGTTCACTCATTGGTGTCCCTGCTTTGTGTTTGGTGGCATAGAATTCCCTGGACAACCTGGTGGTGCTTGCCACGCTCTGGCAGTAAAATAGTTTGTGCACCCTCTGTATTACTTCTAGAGCAGTCAGGTGGTGTCTGATGCTGGGGTAAATACTGGGGGTAATGCTGGCAATAACAATACAGTATGCTTTATGGTGGGTGCAATCTAACTCAAAAGTCTAGGGTTTTTTAGGGGGATCAGTGACTATGGATAGTAGGTCTTCTTTGAGTAGGGTGACCTGGAGCTGCTGGTTCCAGTCCAGGAAATTCTCCCCATCTGAATTATAGTTTAAGTTACTCACATTATGTCGCTGTCCATGGTTCCTCACGTAAGGGAACTCACAATAAGGCAGAGGAACGACTGTGGCAAGTCTGAACTGACTTGTCTCTGTGTGCATGCGTCGGTGTAGCTCTATGTCTTCTTCCGTTTCTCCTGCAGGGGCGCATTGCGCGTGCGTGAAGTTCATTTCTTCCCAGCCGCCGTGGAGTGAGGAGCTCGTCCCTGTAGCTCCCTGGTAGAGGTCCCAATCTTCCGGATGGGCCTTCGGTTCCTCCTTGGTCGGCCTCGCTCGTCCGGAATCGTCGTGGATCGTCGTCTGGAGCCTCGGGAAGCGGTGAGGGTCATCGTCGAAGGTCCAGAGTCCCGTTGGGGCAGCGAATGGTCCCGGATGGCCCGGCCTCGTGTGGATGTCGCCTCCGGGTGTCGGGCCGAGTCCCCTGCCCGCCGATGGACGTCCCCTGCCTGTGGATGGCCCCGCGGGCCATGGATCTGGTCCAGTTCGTAGGTCCGGTGAGTAGTCCATCGCCTCCGGTGTTCCATTTTTAAGGGGAGGCTTCTTGGGGGTTCTGGGTGGCTCTGGATCCGCGCGACGGTGATCGATCCCCCGGGATGGGTGTCGGTGTCGGGCCTCCTCGCGTTAGGGTCCCCTTTGCGCTTGGGCCTGGCACCGGGGTGCGTGTCCGGTAGCTTCATCGTGTCCCCTAGGGCCGCGGCGATCAATTCAATGGCCTTGTTGAGTTCAGGCTCGGTAGGCGAGCCTGTGGTTTTTGGCCTTGGGTTTCCTTGTTGGTTGTGGTATTCTTGGGGGGTTACCTTGGAGTAGGCCCCGATTCCCGCCATGAGATTTAAATCTCGGGAATCTATTGGTGGGTGGTCGGCCATTTTTGATGACGCCGCCTCCCAAGATGGCCGCCGTGAAAAGGGTGCGAAAATCCCTTTGGCTTTTTTGGCGGGTTTTTGGTGGGGGGTGCTCTCCCTTACCGCTTCTCCGCCGCTGTATTTGGATTCATCCTCATCTTCCTCACTCGCTGCTTCGCAGCCTTCGATCAGGCTTCGGAGTTCCGCGATGAGGTCGGTGTTGCTTTGCGATGAATCTATCAGGTCCAGGAGTTTTCCTTTCAGGTCATGCGTTTCCCCTTTTGGGATCTCGTGTTTTTTCCTTTTTTTTTTTTTTTTAACAATTTTATTGAGTTAAGAACATATTACACTTCAAACTATACGGTTCGGCAAGCGTGGTGTCATATTGCATATTTACACGTGCGGTATGTAGTAAATTAACTAATCATTTGTACATTTATACAAAGATTTATACATATCATTTATACAAAAATTCTTATAAATAAAATTAATTACTATTTAAATAAAGTGCTATAATATACAAAATTATCTAGTCGTTGTGCATTGTTCCACCTTAGTATTAACTTTTGCATTTAGTTTCTAGCCACCTATACCACAAATCCCAGATCGCATAGAATTCTGAATCTTCCTTTCCATTTAAGGTATATGTCAATCTGCACATTTCTGCGCAGTCCAGTATCTTATTAACTAACCCTTCCTCAGTTGGTCCTTTTTTCTCTTTCCAGCATTTTGCATAGGAGAGTCTAGCCGCTGTAACAATATGGGTAATCAGGTATTTCTTGTCCTTTCCAAGTGTTCGTTTTAGTACTCCCAGGAGATAGATTTCCGGGAGGAAGTTAATGTCCTCCTCTAATATTTCTTGGATCCATTTTTGTATTTTTTTCCAAAACTTCCTCACTTCCGGACACGTCCACCACATGTGATAGAAGGTACCTTGGGGGTGGCCACATTTCCAGCAATTAGGGCTTGCACCTGGGTAGATCTTGGCAATTCTAGATGGTGCTAAGTACCATCTATATAGCATCTTGTACTGATTCTCCTTATAACTTATTGCTCTCGTCAATTTGAGATTGCAGTTCCATATTTCTTCCCAATCATCCAGGTTTATCTTTGATTCAAAGTTTTTCCCCCAAGCAATCATTTGGTCTTTTAATATTTCTCCTTCTCTATCATATTCGAGAAGGTAGGAGTATAATTTAGCTAATAGTTTATTTTCACAACCTAGCCATACCTTATCAAAGCTGTTTGTCCCCATTTCTATTCCCTTTTCTTGTTTATCCTTACTAAAGCGGGATTTGATTTGTAAATAGGGCCACCAATCAATATGGATCCCTTGCTCTTTTAATATCTCATTAGGTATAAGGTTGCCGCTATTATCCAGAATATTTTGGTAAGTGACCATTTTCTCCCTGCCTAATGTATTTGGATGGACTAAAGCTTCCATTATGGATATCCATTTTGGGTATTTCGAGTAATGTTTATGCCTAATTTCTTTCCATGTCCTCATTAATGTGTCTCTAATTTTGTGTTGGTGGAAGTATATCCCCGTCCCTTTTCCTTTGTCCCAGAGGTAGGCGTGCCAACCTCTCAATAGGTCATGTCCTTCCAATTGTAGGATTCTCTTATCCCTTAACAAGGCCCACTCACGTAGCCACACTAAATTGGCCGCTTTATAATACAGTTCCCAGACTGGAAGTCCGAAGCCACCCCTATTCCTTTTTTCTTGCAGGGATCGTAGTGCAATTCTCGGTTTTTTCCCTCCCCAAATAAATTTCCTTACTATCCCATTTAAATCTGAAAAATATTTTCTATCAATACTAACAGGAGTAGTTTGAAATAAGTATAGTAATTTGGGGAGAACACTCATCTTGATAGTGGCTATCCTACCGAGGAACGATATTTGCAATTTCCCCCATCTATCCAAATCTTGTCTTATCTTTGTCAATAGGGGTGCATAATTGTCTTCCTTCAAGGTTGAGCATCTGGCAGTAATCCAAATCCCTAAATACTTAATCTTCTTAACTATTTGAATACCCAGATTATTTACTAATATTTCCTGTTCTGAAGTTGGGATATTTTTTGTTAGCATTTTAGTTTTTGTCATGTTTAATTTAAATCCTGACAACCTCCCATATTCATCTAATTCTTTCAATACTTTTGGCCCTGTTGTTAATGGGTCCTCCATTATTAACACTACATCGTCGGCAAAAGCTTGAATCTTAAAAATTTCATTCCTAATTTCCAGTCCCCGTATTTCTTTGTTTTGCCTAATTTTCCTTAACAATACCTCCAGGGCCAATATAAATAAGAGTGGAGAAAGTGGGCAGCCTTGTCTCACCCCTTTACCAATCCGGAAGGGTTTAGATACATCCCCATTCAATATAATGTTTGCACTCTGTTTATCGTAAATTGCTTTTATCGCGTTCTCGAAATATCTCCCGAAATTCATTTTTTGGATTTGTTGGGTCAAAAACTGCCAGTTTAGGTTGTCGAAAGCCTTCTGCGCATCGAGGAAGACCATGGCTAGCTGTTTTTCGGAGTGTATTTCGTAATATTCTAATACATCCATCACCACTCTCATATTAGACCTAATCTGTCTACCGGGAAGGAACCCATTTTGATCGGGGTGGATCCAATTATTTAATATTATCTTTAACCTACCCGCTAATATTCCCATAAATATTTTATAATCCGTGTTGAGTAAAGAGATCGGTCTATAATTCCTTACTTGCTTGGGATCGGTACCTTCTTTTCCTATCAATGTGATGAACGCCTCCTTCCACGATTCTGGGATCCTGGAGCCTCTCAGGGCCTCATTGCAAATTATCAGAAGTTTTGGTACAAGTATTTCTGCCAGATTCTGGTTTTTATATAATTCTCCTGGGAGACCATCGGGACCAGGCGTTTTGTTACTCTTTAGTTTGGATATTACCCCCTTCAGTTCCTCCAATGTAATTTCTCTATTCAGCGCCTCCCTTTCCTCCTCCTTTATCTGTGGGAGATTCTCTTTGGTAAGGTACTGGTTAATATTATCAATTGGAGTTTCCTCCTGACTATATAATGTCTCATAGTAATGTCTAACAAACTCCTGTTTCTCCTCTTCATCCTCTAATATTCTACCTTCCAAGTTCTCCAAGCTATTTATAACACCCTTCTCTTTCTCTTTTTTTAATTTATACGATAGCCATCTACCAGGCTTATTTGCATTGTCAAAATAGAATTGTTTAGATTGTTGGATTTTTTTCGCCAATTCTTCCTGTTCCAATAAATTTATTTTATGCCTTACTGTCATCCATTGCTCTTTTATTTTAATGTCGCTAGGGTCTCGTTGTAGTCTCTTTTCTGCTTCTTCCAGTTGGGCCAGCAAATCCTTCTGGGCCTTCCTTTTCTCTTTATTGTTGTATATATTATGCGATATTACTAATCCTCTTAAGTATGCCTTCATTGTATCCCAAACACATGTTAATGGAGTTTCCTGATTCTCATTTTCCAGAAAGAAAAATTGTAGGTCCCTCTGCAATCTCTTTGTAAACTCTGCATCCCTAAAGATATAGTTATTTAGTCTCCATCTCCTTCGTTTGGTCCTATCTATATTCTTCCACTTAATCTCTAAAGGGTTGTGGTCAGCCCAGACGTTCGGGGTAATTTCAACAGAATGAATATCCAACCCTAAATTTCTACTGACCCAAAACATATCAATCCTTGACCAGGACATCTGGGGATTTGAATAGTATGTAAATTGCTTATTGCTCGGGTGTAGCGTACGCCAGAGATCTACTAAATTATGCTCATCAACCAAATCAAAAAAGGTTTTGGGGAGTTTTTCCCTTTTAGCTTTTTTCTTTAATCCGCTCTTGTAGTCCACCTCCGGGTTTACCACCCCATTAAAGTCCCCAATGATACAAATATTTGAATAATCCAATTCAGCTATTTTATTGTTTAATTTCCTATAAAATTCCCCTAGGTCTCTATTTGGAGCATAAATGGTTACTACTAAAATTGGAATATTACCCCTCTTAATTTCAATTGCTAGGAATCTCCCTTTGTCATCTGAGAATTTAAATTCAGCAGCAATTCCTTTTTTTACATATAATGCTACCCCCCTTTTTTTTTTCTCTGCCAGAGAGGTAAAGCATTTACCAAATTTCTCAAATTCTAAATATTTCCTCTCCTCTTTCTTTATGTGGACTTCTTGGAGGCAAATTATTTCCGAATTAAGCTTGATCAATTTTGAAAAAATATGCTTTCTTTTCCTTCCGTTATTTAAACCGTTTACATTCACCGAGAACAATTTCCAACCCTCCATCATCTAACTCACTACGTAGTTTTTGTTTATATTTACAGCTCTTTGTGGTCTTTGTTTCTTTCCTGTAACGTCTTTAGCTTCCTTCTCTTCTAATTCCTTATTCTCTAGTGTGTCTTCCTTAGGTTTTTTTAACTGTACATTGGTCTCATCCTGGGAGGTTATGTCCACTTCCTCCTTACTACTTTGGCCTTCCTCCTCGCTTCTCAATTGGTCCAAAAGTTCTTGTGCAGAAACTAAGCTGTCGATCTTAATCCGTTTTCCTTGCCAGGTGATGAGCATTCCCTCCGGTATAAGCCATCTAAAGGGAATGCTTCTCTTATTTAATTGTATCGCCAAGAACCTATAGTCCCTTCTCAAGTCACGAACCCTCTTAGGGACTTGTTTCAGCACTATTACTTCTTTGCCTTTATAATTAATAGGTTCGTCTCTTGCTATATTGTATAGCACGTCTTTCACTTTCCTTCGGGCGAATCTGACATGAACTTCTCGAGGGAGTTTATTCTTCCTGGCATAGTTGGTTTGCACCCTGTAAATTTCATCCAACTCCTTTATCATATCGTCTCTATCTTGTTGTAAAATTCCAGATAATAAGTCCACCATGACATCTCCCAGGTCTTCATCTTTTTCCTCCACCACATTCTGAAAGCGGAGGTAGAAGGCTGCCCGGTCCATCTCAAGCTGGATAATGGAATCTTCCAGCTCCCTGTTCTGGGCCATCATTTTCTGGTCGATCGAGTCAAGGTTTCTCTCATTTTGCTCCACTCTCGTCTCGACCTTCTTTATCTTTTTCTCATTGTTATGGATGGACTCTTGGATCACACTCATTTTCTGATCAATAGAGTGAATATCAGATTTGAGTTCAACATGATTGTTAGTCATTTTTTCTTGTAGCAGGAGCATCGTTTCTTGGATGGTTGACAGCGTCGTTTGTATTGCTTGGATGGTTGGTAACATTGCTGACTTATCCGCTTTCGGTAGCACCTCAGTAAGTTTTTGCTGGGCTGGAGATGACATTGTTAATGCAGGGTTGGAGGACGTTTTCTTTCCGGTCTTAAGAACTGCCGATGAGATACTTGTCATTTCCTTTAGGATTCTCTTCTGATTAGTCAAAATTACCTCAATGTTCTTCCAAATTATCATCCACTATCCTCTCTTCTACTAGTAAGGTTCGGATAATTCCTCTAATCCTAAATTTACTTAGTTTTCCTATCTACTCATAACAATCCTTCAGATATTATTATACAAGATTATATATAAATATGCTCAATATGATTATTAAACACACATTCCAACTATGGACTAGGTTATATCTATATATAAGATCAAGTACAATTAATTAATCCAAGTTTATATGTCGTAATAAGTACTAAATCTCTTCAATTTTAGCCTTGCAATACTAATATAAGAAATACTATCCCACCCTTATTAAATTAATCAAACCCGCTCTAAAAATGGTTCTTAAATAAGTATAAATATGGGTATCAATCTACTAAATATAAAAGGGTAGCAATTTAAATAGAAAGGGATTATACAAAAGGAGTAAAATGGAATCTATTCAATTTTTCAAGGTAATATATAATACTAGACCAGAAAAGTTATCTAAAATAGTTAATCAAGAAAGAAAAGAGGGCTTCAAAACCATATAAATAGAGAAATAGTTGTAGAATAATTAATAATTCATAGTTACTAAAGTAGTAAATTGATAAGTTAATTAATAGGTTAATAAGATGATAGATAAGTGTCAATACTGGTATCAATGATAATATTAATAAATAATAAGAAGTACTATAAATAGAGTTTTATAAAGTTCATTACTTTTGTTTCATTAACTGCTGCCACTTTCAAGGTAGTTCTTCCACGCAAAAAAAAATGTCTCAGTTAATTAGAAGAAAGAAAAAAATCTCAAATATATCCAACAAACAGCAGATCTTAATAAGCGGGAACACCGTTGGAAGAGAAGATCGCAGATCAGAATGTTACACAAATTTCCAAGTACCCGTTGTAACATATGGCTGCACTTCCGGTTTCTTCCTTCAGAAAAAAGCCAGTCAGCTGGAAGATGGCCGCAAAATGACAGCAGGAAGTATTGTTGCAATGTATCCTCACAGTAATATCCACCAAGTCTGCTTCTAAGTCTCCTCCTCCGCAATCGATATACAAGTGCCTGCAGCTGGACTTTCCCCCTCTCGGCACAGTAGAGTCTCCTTGCTTCTCACAGCCTCGCCGCCTCGCCAGCAGTTCACACTCGCTCACTCCGTTATTAGTAGTCGCCGCCTTTCCACCGCTACGAGCCCTATTAGCCGGTTCGGCACGCAGCTCTTTGAGGTCCGCTCCTACGATCACCTGAGATCTGTAGTCAGGTCTCCTTCTCACGCTAGCCGCTCCGAACTCCTCGCTTCCTCGATGTTGGTGGAGATCGCGACTTCGGGTCCGCCATTAAACGGCGGACATGCCGATGCTGGTTTGACAGAGGAATCTGATCAAACGAGAGGCGTTTGCACGCCGCACTCTCGCTTTTCGGATCCCCTCTCTCGTCCGAGACACTCTCCGGGCGATCTCGCCCCTCAGGGTCCCCAAGACACGGCGAAAAGGCTAGTGCCGTGGAGCTAAGGTCGCTCACACGGCACCCTGCCGCCACAGTCCCCAACCGGAAGTCGGGATTTCGTGTTTTTTCCACCCCTCGCCACGTCTGGCAGGGGCGCGTGGGTGGTGGAGCAGGCCGCTTGCTTCAGATGCCTCTCCTTGGGTGGCTTTGGGTTGGGCAGGTCGTTCTGCCATCTTCTTGGTGAACGCTCTGGTGTTCACCCTTTCTGCCTTGGTCCTTTGCATGCTTGTGGAATATTTGAGTTGGGCTGTTAAACCATCCTCTGCTACCAAAATGTTAGATATGTTCAAGGATCGTGCCCAATAATTCCACAAGCAGATCTTGTTTAAAACATTTATCATTTATTGACTGAGCATCTCGTCAATACAGGTACATCTCTGGAACTGGAGCAGGACCGCATGGCTGATCCTTAAGTACCCCCTCGGCGTGGCTAAGGTAAGGAGGGGCTATTGGGTTAGGGTGTACCTTGTGGGCTGGCCTGTCCAGCCCCCCTGCCTCTAGCTCTGGGTCAGAGGCAAGGCATTTACTCCTGACAGATACGTCAAGATGGGCAACAAATACATTTAATAAATAAATAAAATAAATAGCCAAGACAATCTCATCAAAAAGTTATTTGCTATTGTTCCTCTCAGAAAAGTTTTCAAGTTCTGCTATTCTAGGTTTGGAAAATTCATCATTCTGTAAAAATAAAGAAAAACAGCAAGCAAGATCTTTGGAGTGTAAGTAAATTTAGTGTCTGAAATAATGCAAAATGAAAGCGAAGCATTAATGATTATAAGCCAATATTAAGAGATCTCTGCTGATGGTTTATGTCAGTTCTGCTTCATCAGCCAATAATAAATAGTGTATTGCATCACAATAATAGAAACACATCTCCCTAGCTCAAACTTTCCAAAAATGTTGACTTGAATTTAGATTATAACCACTTCTTTTTGTAAATTCTTACCATACAAAGATTATTTTCCATCTCAACTCTGAGCCAAAATTCCTTATTTGGGAATGTAGTGAAAATATCCATTGGAAGAAAATAAACATGAAAAATCAACCTTCTGGAGAAGAGGAATATCAAAGTTTGAAATGGGATTATCCCAAACATCAGTGGGTAAATCCTCTCTAAATTACCTACACTTCAGTCCCATGAAATAATATGGGAATAAAAGTAAATAGGGATATTTTGCGAAGATCTACATGATCCCATTCATAAAGTCAAGCTTTTTATCTCCAGTGGCTACAACAGGATCCTTAGAGACTTTCTGCCAAAGAGATGGTGTATTCCATACCATGGAGTATGTCACTTATTTTCCCAAATGGCCAGGAGTTATTTCAGGAAGATTTTGAATCTATAGGGAAGGATGATATTTTCTCTGAAATATAGAAAAAAGATTTGAGACTTACATGAACCTTGACAAAGACACTTGGTGAGTTTGCAGTTTAAGTGCATTTAGAATTATGGATTTATAGAAGCTAATTTTTAATTGGAATATCACATCAGTTTTATTTCATGAAAGTAAAAAGACTTCTATACAAAATATAAGTGTAACATTGATCCAAATGAGAACAGAGCTAAAACCATTAGGGGACCAAACAAAGTGTATCTATAGCAGGAATGTCAAACTCGTGGCCCACAGGCCGGATGAGTCATGTGCTGGCCATGCCCACCCCCAGTTTAGTGAAGGGAAAAAAGTCATGATACGTCATGTGATGACGTGACGATGCGAGTTTGACACCCCTGATCTATAGGTTACACATCTGAATGAAACTTTTAGAATAGAAAAACCAACTGACATTTTTGTGTTTCTATTCAGAGCAAACTTTGTTTGCAAAACAGGAAAAGCATGAATTTTCACTGAGTGCTACTTTTGCAAAAAAAATCTGCAAAAAAAGAAAAAAAACAAAAATAATAAAAGCTTGTTTTTCAAATTTATGGTAACAGAAAACTGGCTTCTAGGTACTATAGAAAGAATCCTAGAAATCCCAGTTTTGGTGACATGCACTGAAATCAGGAAAGTGAAATCTGAAAAAATGCACTCGAGATTGCAGAAAAACTGGGACAGGTGTAAATATAAGGAACTTATCCCTTGGCTTTGCCTATTTTAGTATCATTTGCAATGTTTCTCTCACACATGCTGTACATTGGTAGGGCAGGTGATGTAGAAAGAAAACTATTGGATATTTATTGGGTAGGTTCTTTTCATCGATCATAAGGTCACCAAACTCTGTGCTGTTTTCCATGGAACATGTGCTTTCCCTCTAAATGACATTTCAGTATCTGTATTCCCTAGAGTGACACTTTCCTTACATCTTTGATACTTATATGGTAGATTGGACAAGTGAATCAATTGCTTGATCAATAGGAGAATTTGCCACACCAATTACTTCTTTTCTGCTGCAGATTTTGGCACCAATAGTCTCTTATGGACAAAGATATTATGGAAGGGAGGGAGGGAGGGAGAATCTATCTATCTATCTATCTATCTATCTATCTATCTATCTATCTATCTATCATCTATCTATCTATCTATCTATCTATCTATATCTATCTATCTATGCTCTCTCTCTCTATCATCTATCTATCTATCTATCTATCTATCTATCTATCTATCTATCTATCTCTATCTATCTATGCTCTCTCTCTCTATCGTCTATCTATCTATCTATCTATCTATCTATCTATCTATCTATCTATCTACCTACCTACCTACCTATCATCTATCTATCTATCTATCTATCTATCTATCTATCTATCTATCTATCTATCTTCTATCATCTATCATCTGTCAGACTAATTTAGAGTTGTAAAACCATCCCACTCAAGCCTACTTAAAATCTATGCAACAAAAACAGAGGCAATAACATTCCACAAACATAACAGGGAGAACAACCCAGACAAATCTTATAGCAGGAAACCACAACCCAGACAAATCACACCCGAAATGGTCACAATATCAGTTTACTTTGGAGCTTGGGGAATAAAACCAGACTTTTTTAAGATTTAGAAAGCTAAATGGTCTGAAACTCCAGAGGGATGTCATTTCAAGGGTGCTGTGACAGAGAAGGCATGTTACCTTTGTCCCATCATTGCTGAAAAAGATGGGACATGAGGTGCCCCTGTTCTATTGGATCTTAAGGGAAAGGCTGAACTGATGGGAGAGAGCCAATCCTTCAGATAACCAGGTTCTATATCAGAAATAGCTTTATAAGTGAATTACAAAAGGAACTTACTGTCAACCAGTGTCCCTTGGGTAATAAAAGTATTACATGGATGTATTGACGTTAGTATCCGACTTACGACCACAACTAAACTCAAAATTTCTGTTGCAAAGGAAAACAGTTGTTAAGTGAGTTTTCTCCCATTTTACGACCTTTCTTTCCACAGTTGTTAACTCAATCACTGCAATTGTTAAATTATCAAGGTGATTGTTAAGCAAATCCAACTTCCCCATTAACTTTGCTTGTTGAGTGCAAAAAATGGTCACAAAAAGTGATCACATGACCCTGGGACATTGAAATGATCATAAATATGAACCAGTTGCCAAACTTCTTAATTTTGATCACAATGACAACGAGGATGATACAACAGTTCTAAGTGTGAAAAATGGTCCTAAGTCATTTTTTCAGTGTTGTCGTAACTTTGAACAGTCACTAAATGAATGGTTGTAATGCGAGGACTACCTATACATACATAGCTGCTCATACACCTGCCTTTGGACTAGCTGTAGCCTCTGACAATTAATTAATTAACAAATTTAATTAATTAATTAATTAATTAATTAATTAGTTAATTAATTAATTAAATTTGTAAGGGCACCCATCTCCCAAAAGTGACTTTGAGTTGTGTACAAGGGTTAAAACCATAATAGCAATATTTAAGAAGACAAATGTCCAGGGCCATAAACAAACACACCGGTTCCAAAGGGAAATTTAGGTCCCCATTGAACTGTATACCAAATCCAGACGGAAAACCCCAAACTGTTTCTCAAGTTTACTGAGTTTATTAGTTGCCTGGTATGGACCAAAAATATAGGTTCTTCTGGTATGGACCAAAAATATAGGTTCTCCCTATTTGTGGTTGGAGAGGACAGGGGGCAGTATCAGTTAGATGAATAGTAACCAGAAAATGATCTGACCACGGCCAAAGATTGATAGCAATAGCACTTAGACTTATATACTGCTTTAGAGTGCTTTGCAGTCCTCTCTAAGCAGTTTACAGACTCAGCATATTGTCCCGAACAATCTGGGTCCTCATTTTACCAACCTCGGAAGGATAGAAGCAATAGAGTCATGGCAATATTCTCCACTTCCAGACCACATAACCAAAGCCCTGAAGCAAATGTATAATGTGACCACCTATATGGATTATACTGGATGAAGGTGGATTAAAGTTTCCTAAACCATCAGGCTTAGAGAGTCCTCTGTTAATTTACAATCGAATTAAGCAGCCCAGGCAAGGAGGTTGCTGCACACCAAAGAGGCCACTATAGCAGCAACAAACACAACTGCTTCCTAGAACCAAACTTCAATCAGAATTGCTCATCTGCAGGCCCTCTCAAAGCCATTTGTGAGACATGAATACCCCAAACAAAGCTTAAGAACATGCTACATTGGCTGAAGATTACTTTCTTCCCGAACAGTGTGACACCATTAATTCTGACAAATGACTCAAACCTCAGCATTAGTGGTAAAATCCAAATTTTTTTACTACCAGTTCTGTGGGTGTGGTTTGATGGGCATGGCATGGTTAGACCCATTTGCCATGGCCATTTGCCACTTCCGTGGCCTGTTTGCCATCACCCATTCACCGCCGCCCATTTGCCACCACTCATTTGCCCCCACAGCAGCTCATTTGCCGTGGCCCATTCTCCACCGACCATTTGCTGCAGCCCATTTGCCACTGGAGTGACCCATTTGCCGCAGCCCGTTTGCCGTGGCCTTTTCGGCACTGCCATGGCCGATTTGATACAATCTGTTCGCTGTTGCCGTGGCTCTTTTGAAATCACTGCCATGGCCCATTCTAGAACAGCTGATCGGCACCGCACCAACCCCCTTCTCTGCCCCCACCGCAACATTTGCTGTATAAGATGCACTGAAATTTTCACCCATTTTTAGGGGGGGAAGTGCATCTTATACTCAAAAAAATACAGTACCTAGTTTGGATAATGAAACATCTGCAAGAAAACAAGCAAGCTCAGAGATAATCAAGGACCCCTCATTTCAACCCTGAGCTACAAATATTCTCAAGCAGCCTGGGAGAACTGTCTGAATTCTTACAAATTTTTTATCGTTATTCTACTTGAGCTAATGTTCACCGGCCTTAGTATGTTTTCCATTAAAGTTTGCTTTGTTTTTATCTAGCTGATTAACATTTTGTTTCAGAGCTTTTCTACTTTAGGAGTTAATTTGGATTCTTGTTCACTATAAATGTATCAGGGCAACAGAAAGGGCAACGATCTATATTTGATAATGGACTTCTCTTCCTCCTAATAGGAGTTCAAGCATTTTTCTTGACTTTAAAGCTGTGGAAATTGAGGCTATTAAGAAATTACCAAGAACGAAATCTATTTGCCAATTTCCATTATATTCTTCTTTGTTTTTTGGGTGCTAAAACCATATTTAGTCAATATTTTTCATAAATTCATAGATCATTAAGTGACTTTAACTAAAGATAAAAATGCAGCTTTTTGGATAGTACAGATAATGGTTAAGTTTTCATGGTCCACATCAATCTACTATACTATCCCTTACTTACTATCCTTAACTATCCCTAACTTAATAAATTGCATATATGTTATTCCTTCTTTACAAGGATTTTATTATTATTTGGCATATCACGATAAAAAAGAAAAAGCAATGACCTGGGTCATTCTTTTTTCTAAAAAATGCAAAAATAAGCATTCAGAAAGACAATGAAATATTTGTTAAATTTGGGAGGCTGAAAACTCAACAATGCAAGAAAATAAGTCAACACAATTCAAACCATTGAAAAAACATTCTCAGCTTCTTTCATTGCAAAATTGTAAACATGTGGGAATTTAATAACCCACACATCCCTGAGGTTATTCCATCTATTCACTTACCATTTCACTCTCTCTCACACACATACATACCCAACCAAACCAAAAAGAACAAAGGAAGAAACATATTCTCAAGAGAAACAATTGGGTAAACTTAAGAATTGTGGATAATTGAACCTGAAAAGCAAATGTCTGTGTAAATTATATGGCTTGCTACCCACTGTTTTCATTTAAAAATATAAAGAACATTCTCTACCTCTTGTTCCTTTAGTGATTGTGTAATTACATGCTGTCTTCATATCCCAGGGTCTTTTTGATTCTCTGCTGTGTTCCCATGTCACAGAAAGGGAGCTTGTCAACATAATGGCTTGTGCTTAACCAGTTTACTATAAAGGTAGAATAGAGGGCATCCCACTTCTAGACATCCCATTCAAGTTCTGTAGTTTTGTCTCAGAAAAATAATTAGCTAATGCCACACCACCAGCTAGTAGTGTTTGTGGAACCCCAATAATAATTTAGATGGAAGTTACTAGTTGATAGGATAGAATGAAGGTAGTTTGGTGTATTCTTATTCTTCTGTTGTTCCTCCATCTCTGTCTCTTCCTCCTCTTCATTAACTCTTCATGTTCCTTGGAAGCCCAAACTGGTCACTTACGTCTAAGTTTTTAACTTAGACTAATGGCCTAAGTGAAATTAGGCCCAAATCCAGTTTTCCCATTCCTATTGTACTTACTTGGGAACAGGTTCCTTAAATATAATTCAGAATTTCTAAAAACAGAAGTAAAAGTTTACATGAAACTCAAGGATTGAACTATGAGATTTGAACTGCGAGAAACCAAGGTACCAGTAGATGGCAACAAAACAATACATAAAATTTTGCCTCTTTGCTTCCATTTGGTGGTAATCCATTTGTTTGCAGTCCGGATCTGGTACTTCTCTTTATTAGCAATTGTGCCAGCTGCTCTTGTAGCCATGCTGTAAGCATGCAACTGTTTTGAAGAGAAAAAAACTATAATACAAAAATAGCTTATAACAAATAGATACATATTTACGCCATATAAATGCCAAAACCAATATGTTCATTCAGAAATGACAGAAAATGCAACGATAATAAACGTAAATACTGCAAACTTTTGAAAGAAACAAAAAATCTATATTAATTTTTTTAAAATGCTATTTTATTCCGCTAACTAAGCTCTAAGGTAGGTGAAATAATTTTTGAGGCATTACTTATTTTTTTATTCCTGAATATCTATTGCCAATTCAGATTTCACCTTTGTAGAGTCTTGTAAAAAAAGCATAGCTTTAAGCAATTGGCACATAACCTTAATAAATATATGAACCTGTAGTATTATACTTACTATTGTCATATTACTATAATAAATCCTGAAAATTAATATACTGTACTTTACAGATAACAGAATGAACCAAAAGAATGCTACATGCTTTAATGATAACTGTTAATGGAATGACAATGGAATGACTCCAATGACAAATTTCAAAGTGAAATATATCCAAATTACTTTCAATACAGATGTGAGTCATTCATTCCTCATGGTTTCTCCATGTTTTTTTTTTCTTTGCAACATAGGGCATCTATCATCCATCTATCCATCATCTCATCTCATCTATCTTTCTTTATCATTCCTTTATCATAACACAACTGGATGGAACATAGGAAAAAAGCAGAACACCATAATCATTTCATTAACATTTAAACAAGGAATCAAATTAACTTTCATTAAAAAACTTAACATAAACAGCATCCCTTAATATTGCAGGATATCTACACACTGCCAATCTTTGCTTTCCCTGGCATTAATAAGCCTGTCACTCTGCTATATCTCTTTGTTTTCAATCCTTCTCTGCTTCTAAAATACTAGGAGGAGGTACTTTATGTTGCCCTACTTTGAGTGACAGCTCTAATACCCAATTATCACATAATCCTAGTGGCGGGGGCGGGTGGGGGGGAGGAAGGGAACAGGGACGGGATACATTTCAATGAGACTAGCAAGGTTTTAATCCTTTGTTCCTATTATGGTCCTGATCCCCATCACTCCCAAACCTGGCTTTTATTTTCTTCCAATTATCTTTTGAATGAAACTAATGAGACTTTACCTGTCTATGCAAATAGGCTTCAGAATTTTTCTGTGATGAAATTGATGCATAATAGAAGACTGAAAACTCAACCTTCTTTCCCCTCTTTTCTTCCTTCTTTCTCCCTCCCTCTCTCTCTCGCCCCTCTCTCTTTTTCTCTCTCTCTCATGCACACCACTCAATGAACCTGATCGGCTCTGCTGTCATCTCTCTGTGATGCCTAATTATATGCAAAGGATAATTATATTATTAACATAATCTATAGGTTGCCCTTAATAAGCAGTTTTCTCCTGATTAATGTTGTAAATAAATCAACAAATAAACCAATAACACAGGCACAGTATTTTTAAATTTGACTTTCAATTATTTCTAATAGATTAGTATGATAAAATATTTTAAGAAAATAATTAAAAATACAGAATGGGACTAAGTAAACAGATATTGCTTCTATATTTCCCATTCAATGATTCTAGCTATTGCCAGGCATGCAAAGAATCTAGGAGGAGGTACTTTATGTTGCCATACTTTGTGTGAATCCTTATTTTCTGTCTGTCATCTCTTAATATGACAGTAAACACATTCAACTAAGCATAATCCACTTACTGTAGCTATGCCATGTGCCATAAACCATGGTGGTGCAGTAGTTAGAATCCAGCGTTGCAGGCTAATTCAGCTCACTGCCAAGAGTTCGATCCTGACCGGCTCAAGGTTGACTCAACCTTCCAACTTTCCAAGGTTGGTAAAATGAGAACCCAGATTGTTGGGGGCAATATGCTGACTCTGTAAACCACTTACAGAGGGCTGTAGAGTACTATAAAGCAGTATAAAAGTCTAAGTGCTATTGCTAGTGTCATTCTTCTAGCCCCCGCTACTTTAATCTCAATAAATATTGCAAGAAGAAATAGATGGGGAGTAATTCTTCTTAGTAGTTTGCTTTAAACACTGTTTGCTTCCTGGGTTTTCTGCTTCTGAAACTGGGCAGCAACATAGATGTGAAGTCAAAAAATGTGCCCACCTCCATAATTTTTCTGGATCTGACTTAGTTATCTGTAAAATTGTATCTAAAACAAAATAATTGAAATGAAAATGTGTTTGTGCAAATTTGAGCAGAATGACTGCCAATGAACTCTGTGCTTTGCAGTCTTATAGCTAAGCCAGTCACCACTCCCAATTGGGAATATAAAAATCAAAGCATAAAAATTGAGCATGTAATGGTCTACCATCACTGTAGAAATCACTATGACAGGCCATGATCTTCCAAGTACAGTTTTGATCCTCTAATGTGGTAACATAAATTACCACATTTCACCCCCTGACTACATTATAAGAAATAAAACATCTGTCTAAATATTAGAGATATAAAAAATTCCTCAAAATAAAGATATTTGCGAATCTCTTGTGCGTAGCACCTTTCTACCTGCTTGCTTAGTGTAATGCAGTCATTATAGCAATAAATGTTTCTAATAAAGTACAAAAATGGAGTGTTTGCTTTGCTGCTTGTATGAACTCTCATTTCTCTTTTTATTATATTGAATCTGACATTTGCTTACCCTTTATCAGTGGAATATTTAATCAACCACAATCTGTAAGAAGTAGGAGGAATTTCTATTTTATTTAAAACCTGTCCCAAATGGAAGAAGAAGAATAAAAAAGACTAGGGAATAGCTTGAACAGAGTATGGTAAATGCAAAGAGTGTTAAAGTTACCATCTTGAATATTTATCTAGGCCAAGGAATATTTTATAAACATGTACTATAATGTCTGTGTCTCTTCCCATTGTTTAATTTAATACTGAAAAAGGTGTACTGTTTGAATGCATTCTCACTCTTTCTATTTTTATGCCTAGATAATGATGAGTAGATTAGAACATTGTTGCGAATAAACTTTTTTCTTTAAAAATAACAGTTGTTTTGTACATGGTACTTTCATTTTGTTGCTAGTGAAAAAAAAACCCGCTCCACTGAACATGTCTGTATTCCTTCCTGTTCTAAATTTTGGTTGATCCCTCCTTTTAGACAATCCAGTGACAAGTGTTAGTTATCTGGGAAAACATGGTTTTCAGGGCCGTATGATTTATGGTTCTTGTTTGCAGAGAAAGTATCACAAGCTCACAGAAGTGAAGGCTTCTAAATAGGCATCTAACTTTTGGAATAGATGCTGCTAACAACATGCCTGAAAATATATCAGGAATGGAGTGAGCGATGTCTTATTATACAGTGGATAGCTTGATTTGGTCTGTTTTTGATTAGGCATTTGACTTGCATCCATTTGAAATTTCAAGCTCCTGAAATGCGGTAAGCAAGAATTTACTGCACTGCATTGTTTGCTAATAATCAAGAGGGTTTTGTTTTGTTTTAATGTTATTTATGAGTCTCAAGATCCACAGTGTCTTGGCAACAGGATCAAGCCTGATGTGAGAATGCAAAGGGAGCAGTCAAAGAAAGACAGGGCCACTGACAAAATGTATATGTAAAGAAATGTGGATTAGCACAATACATAATGTGTCTGTGGAATTTATTGCCATGGGGTCATTGATGCAAAAACTAGAATTCAGGTAAAAGTGAATCGCTGTTAGAGCCACAATGAATATTCTCCAGTTTCGATCTTCCTTAGAAACTGAAAATTCAGCAAGTTAAACATTTGTCCTGAAATACACCATAGCAAATATTTTCATTGTTTCCTAGGGCTACTAAGTTAGAATAATTTCCATCCCTCTTTCCTTCACTATTTTCTCTCTTTCCTTCAATATTTATACAGTTAAATTCTACACTATCATGGCTTACAAAGGGAATAGGATAATATTATGATAGTATTATGAAGATGACATCACAAATACTGAATACAATATTATAAATAAATGAGCAAATATACTTTGCAAATGAATAAAATATAATATTTGAAAAGGTTTTTTTTTTACTTGGTTTGACACAATAAAGCAATAACTACGTATTTTTGAACCCTGAATTAATGTACGAGCAACACAGTCATAAGCATTTGACAGAAAACATAATATTGAAACATCCGCCTGAAGAAATAAACTTGAGAAATAATCCTGACATAAAAAGCTTTTTTAAAAGTCCCAGATTAGGAAAATAGTTTTGAATATTTAATAACTGAAAATTTATAATTTTTTATTAAGAAATGAAAATTTATTTATTTATTTATTTATTTGTTTATTTATTTATTTATTTATTCATTCATTCATTCATTTATCAAATTTATTTATTTATCATGATCAGGCATGGTATCATTGTACAAAACAGAACAGCCGCTACCTCTATACAATCAGGGATTCTTTAACAGCTCTCTTCTTTAATAAAACAATTTAACATCAGTCCTTTGTATTTAGCAGGTAACAGTTTACTTAAATGAGCTGCTGGTATTTAAGACACATCATTTTTGCAACAACTTGATGAAGGCATAAATGTTAATCTTTGCATAACTAAATGGATGCAATAATAGTTTGGTAGAATAACACAATTGAGGAGGAACCAGACAGGAGAGATTAAAAACCAGATCTAATTGATAAAGATTCCCCTAAGAGAAGCCAAGGACCATCAATGGATAGAAAAACTAAAATAATATCTAGCCCAGTGGTGGGTTTCAAATTTTTTTACTACCAGTTCTGAGGGAGTGGCTTGGTGGGCGTGGCTTGTGGGCGTGGCAGGGGAAGGATACTGTAAAATCTCCATTCCCACCCCACTCCAGGGGAAGGTGACTGCAAAATCCCCATTTCCTCCCAGTCAGCTGGGACTTGGGAGGCAGAGAATAGATGGGGGTGGGGCCAGTCAGAATTTTTACTACCGGTTCTCCGACCTACTCAAAATTTCCACTACCGGTTCTCCAGAACTGGTCAGAACCTGCTGAAACCCATCTCTGATCTAGCCTCATCAAAGAACCACGGACATATATCATTGCTATTATTTATGTCGGGCAAAATCAATGATGGATATATGTATATATCACAAGTATACATAGCTCTGCTTTTTAGTATGTCAACTTTGCATCTTTCCAAAACATTAAATGGGTCCGATAAAGAAGAGGAAAAAAGAGAAAGGGAGAATTAAAAAGAAGAAGCAGACTGTGATGTCCACTATTATTAGCAGCATAAATTCATTGACACATTTGCTACTTATGGACAAGTGAAAAAAAAAAGGGACAAACCATTGTCACTTGACGGCTCCCGAATGGCAACATATCTATGCAGCTTTAAATATATGTCACTCTCTGTCTTCCTGGCTGCAATTTACACTCTGTTGGTTGGTCCCTGGGATTTTTTTCAGGCATCTTGAGAGAAATTATGGACTCAGGGGAGCACAATGGCCATAGGCTTCTCTTTCCTCTAATTCACCTATCCCAGGCTCACCCTTCCTCCTTTGCACCGCTTTTCTGTGATATGTGGCAAGTAACATTTCTTTCCTAGGGACAATGAGGTCTGATTAATTCTCACATTCTGGCTGCCAAGTAGAAGCCACTGGATATCTTTCTCCATGGTGACTTCAGTAAGTGGAGAGTTATGTTCCCTTGGTATTGCTGTGTTAGATATAGCGTTTCTGCAAATATGGTAGAGATGTACAGAATGTGTAGGCAGGATATTTGCTCTGGCATAAGGTTAGCCCAGTGATGGCTAACCTTTTTGCCATTGTGTGCCAAAAGCAGGGGGAGCGCAGGGGAGATCACACACGCGCGCCCCCACACCCATTTCTTTCTTGGAGCCTGGAGAGGGTGAAAATGGCCTCCCCCCCCGGAGGCCCTCTAAATGCCGGAAACAACCTGTTTCCCAACTTCCAGTGATACCAAAAGGCCCATTTTTCGCCCTCCCCAGGCTTTCTAGGAAAAAAATGGCCTCCCCCCATACCCTGGAAGCCAGAAACAGTGTTTCCCGACTACCAGTAGGCCCGGAAAGCCTGAAAATTAGCTGGCTGGCATGCACATGCGTGCTGGAGCTAAGGTAGGGCAATGCTTGCGTGCCCACCGATATGGCTCCATGTGCCACCAGTGGCAGGCGTGCCATAGGTTCGCCATCACGGGGCTAGCCTATTTGAGCAGCCTCCCCATGTATTAAATGTGGTTGTGGCAAGCAAAGGCTGCCATGCAGAAACAATGTTCTAGGAGCATCAGCTTAAAAGCAGAAGTGTCAGAGATAGCTCCAGAGACAGTGGTTTTGGATAGAATGAAAATAGTGAAAGTTATATATTGAAAATCTGGATTACAGATATCTTGTTTGCTTTCTTCCAATTTAACAGCTTTTGGGTCGAAAATAAGTTTTGATGAAATTATCCATCTAGCTAATTATGCTCATATGACCATACGCTCATATGCTCATATATTTTTCCTTTCTTCATATTTGTCCTCAAGCTGAGTCTCTCTCTTAGGAAAGAAATAATCACGTATTCTCTCTCTCACACAAACACACGTGTGTGTCTCACACACATGTGTGTATGTGTGTCTGTGTGTGAAAGAGAGAGAGAGGGAGGGAGGGAGAGGGAGACAGAGAGGCAGAGGGAGGGAGGTATCTAATAAAGGTGGAATAAAACTCTAATAAATAAATAATAGAATCTCCTGTCAAGCACCGGGGAAATCAGGAGATTCAGGTAGTTCAAATGAGTATAAAAGATTTATTACAAGCTTAAGCTCCCTAAAAGAATCTGAATTACTAATGGTGAAGGGAAATTAGTGGGAATTAAGACTAGAAAGGAATTCAAGATGGGCTAGACCTGTGATGGCGAACCTATGGCAAGCGTGCCCAAAGTGTCAGGCGGACCCATGTCACCTGGCACGCACAGCTTCATCCATTCCTCTCCCAGGTTTCTGGTGTGCATGCGTGCATGATAATCAACTGGCCTTCTGTTTTCCTGGTGAGCATACACGCCGGCCAGCTGATCGCCGTGTCTCCATACGCGCCAGAAACTGGAAGAGTAGCTTTCCTGCATGTATGCGAGCGCCAGAAACCGGAAGTTCATTTTCAGGCATGGGCATGCGCATGTGCCCTGAGCAGCTTCTCTTCCAAATTGCAGCCCTGACGAGCATGCGGGGTGTTGAAAAGCTTTGCCATCACTGGGCTAGACTATCTCAGGGACTCATGACTGATGATGCATTTGAGTCCTCCCTCAAGCTAGGCCTAGTCATCTCCTTTATTAGTTTATAGGAAGATGCAAAACAATGCAAATATTTCTGGCAATGTTTTTATTGCATTTCACAATGGGTTAGAAAAAAATCACAAGCTATTTGCTTATGTCAAACTAGAAGACTCAATTAGTTGGTTCCTCTGTTCTTGTTCAGGTCCTACTAGAAATTAGTTACTGACTAAAATACTACCAAAGAGTGAGATTTATTTCCAAATTTAGGAGATGGATATCATTTGCAAGTAACTTATTCTCTATAGCACACTAACAGTGCACAGGCATTGCATACAGAAGATCCCAGGTTTAATCCCTGTCATCTCTAGGCAAAATAATTTTTAAAAACAGGGTAGATCTGCTGTCAGTCAATATAAGCAGTTTTGAATTAAATGAATCAATGGTCTGATTCAATTTGCTGTATTATAATAAGCAGTGATAATTTTGGGTTGAGGTTACACTGTGATATGCTGACTGCAGTATTTACTGAATGAAATTTCCTGTCAACCCAGTGCTCCAACACATCTGGACAGCTTACAGATACAGGACTACAACTTCTTAACATGTAATTGAACCACTTGTAGTTGAACATGGTTGTTGAATACACTTACGATTTCCTAGTTCAGGAAGTGAGGACAAATCATCATTTTTTAAAAAATGAATACCGTATTTTTCAGACTATAAGACGCACCAGTATATAAGATGCACCAAGATTTCAAAGAGTTAAGCAAGAAAAAAAAAAGTTTTTGCCCTCCCCGGCCCCCAGGAGCACTCTGCAGGCCTCCCAAAGCCTCTGTGTGCTCTGGTTTTGCAAAAAAACGGGCCTGTTTTTTTTTTTTTTTTTGCAAAAACGGGACAGGCAGGCCTTGGGAGGCCAAAAATGGCTGTATTTTCAAAAACGGGGGCGTTTTTGTCCTTCCCAGCCCACAGGAGCACTCTGCGGGCCACCCAAAGCCTCTGCGCGCCCCGTTTTTGTTAAAAACATGACCATTTTTTTTTTTGCAAAAATGAGATAGGCGGGGCTTTGGGAGGCCAAAAATGGCTGTATTCAGTGTATAGGACACACCAACATTTGCACCCTCTTTTAGGGGGAGAAAAGTGTGCCTTATACTCCAAAATGTATGGTATTTTCAATGTAGAGTACATAAGTTATTTGATTAAACTCTATTTAGCTATTTAATCATATTTAAAGATTAGAAATTGGCTGAACTATCACAACACAAACACACACGGAGAGAAAAAAAGCCCTGGCTCTCACACTTCTTTATGGACCACCTGGAAACCTAATTAGATTTTTTAAAAATGAAGCTTTTATCTTTGTTTAATAAAATAGGCTACTGTGAAAATATTTTATTATATTTCTAATCTTTTCCCCCCTGATTTCCTTTCATACTGGTAAACATTGGATTAAAATACATGAATTGAATGTATCGGTACTAGTTTTAAGGTAATGATAGAAGTAATTTATTTGCATCATAAACTGTGGATAAGCTCAACACAACTCAGATAAATGCTTTTTTAACACATCCCTTTTCAAGAGAGGTTTTTCAATGAGAAATAGATTTTTCTCATATCCATGATATTTACAGGTAGTTCTTGATTAATGAACACAATGGAGACCAACATTTCTGTGGCTAAGTGAAATATTGATTAAGTGAATTTTGCCCCATTTTAAACTTAACTGCCCCACACTTGTTAAGTGAATCACTGCAGTTATTAAGTGTTGTGGCTCCGTTATCTGAGCCTGTGTCATCGGCAGGAGAGGATCCGAGAGTGAAGGCGAGGAGTTGGCAAGGCCTCCCTCTCCAGGACCCTCCTCTCTGGCAATGCCTTCGGTGTCCGCCGAAGGACAAGAGATAGGGCTGGGGCCAAGCACGTCCACGCAGCCACAGGTGGATAGTGATGAGGGTAATGAGTCTTGGCTGGATCCTCGGCAGCGTCGCAGAGATAAGCGCGCACAACAGAAGAAAAGGCGTGCCAGAGATTAGGCTGAGTCACTGGACCACACCCCACAGGGTATAAAAGGGGGTGAGGTGGCCATTCAGACTCTTGAAAGACAAAACTAACTACTATCGAGTCACATTGCATCATTGGAAAAAACATTATCGGCCTTGGATTTATTTTACGAACTGGACAATTCTTGACTGTAGGTATTTTGTTTATTGAGTAAAGTTCTTGGCAAGCAGCTACTGGGTTGCTGCCAAGCATCTTATCGGAAGAATTGGTTGTCTGCCAGTTTATTTAACCCTCGGCTGTCTGTTTGTGTGCGTGTGGGGGACAGGGACAGAACATTAAGTTCACTTAACGGTTGTTAAGTGAATCTGGTTTCCCCATTGACTTTGCTTGTGAGAAGGCCACAAAAAGGGATCACATGATCCCGAGACATAGCAATGGACCCAGTTGCTAAGCATCAACTGGCTTTCTGAGAAGCTTCTTGAATGAGAAGCGAAATGTCTTCAAAGAAAAACCAGAAAGTCCAGTTGCCTCTTGAAAAAGTATCTTTGGGACCCCATTATAGATAGTAGGCACCCCTTGACAAGTTGACTTTTTTATTTTCAAATAACAAGATACATGTAGATACATATTAGTGGAAAATTAGTGAATCCACCATTTTTTAAGCTCTCAGGAAGAGAGATATACAGATATTACATGATGCCTTCATGCATGCATGAGGTTTTACGTGCATGAGGGCATGATATTACACCATGCACCTCTTTCAGGACAGGGTAAAAATTCTGTTTTTTGAAAGTGTGTAGTACTTTCAGTTATAATGACCACCTGGAGGCAGTATATGACCAGTTTCATCCTACTTGACACTCTTCAGATGTACATAGCCAGATGCTACTGTATGGCTGCAAACTTTCTACCATGAATTGAATTCATGAACCATTGCATTTTAGATGAGTTTATACAGATAATACACTGTAACTAATTATATAAAGTGGGGGGGGGGGAAATCACCCATTCAGTTTTTTCTTTTTAAGGTGCAAAGCGGAGGTGATGGGATTTTTTTTTTTTGTGTTTCACAGCTGATTGGGCTGCTGATTTCTAGCGGGCTCTTATTGGTTGGCTGGATGGAGTACAGTGATTGTGTCAACCATCTCACTCAGTCATCTAGCAAAAAAAGAATCTTGGCCATTGGTTGTGTCAAGAGTATACTTTAGTGAAACTTAAATGGTTACAGAAGTAGCATAATCTGAATCTGAACTTTTCCCATGCAAACAACACAAAGGGAAGTTCTCCCCGTCCCCCAGTAATCCACAAGTTATCTGCAACTGTCCAATGAGGTGCTTGTATATTGTTCAAGAAATAGGTGCTCAGTTCCCAGGTCTGCATATCATTAATGACTTTGGCTGACTGGAGCTTCTCACACAGCTCAGCTAGACTTCAATCGTCCCCTTTCTTTACATTTCCAATCTTTCCCTCTCCCCTATGCTAATGTCTGGCTGCCACCTCATGAAGCTTGTATAGGTGAGATCAGTGGTGAGATCAGTGGTGAAATCTAATTTTTTTTTACTACCGGTGTGGCTTGGTGGGCATGGTGTGGCTTGGTGGCATGGCTTGGTGGGTGTGAAAGGGAAGGATACTGCAAAATCTCCATTCCCACCCCACTCTGGGGCCAGCCAGAGGTGGTATTTGCTGGTCCTCCAAACTGCTCAAAATTTCCGACACTGGTTCTCCAGAACCTGTCAGAACCTGCTGGATTTCACCCCTTTGTGAGATGCAGCCATGACAGATTGGCTCATTATGTTATAAGCATGTTCTATGTCCTGAGATCAACAGGTGTCAAGATGATTAATAATCCTATTCAAGCTACTTTGGGAGGAGAAGGGAGGGATAAGTGTAGCAAACTCCCCAGTCACAAATAAATATTTTTTGCAGCCATTATTCAAATCTTTCCCTGAGAGCTATTCCATTTGTAAGATTACTTTTTGAAAATTTAGCTTCATATTTTTTTTGAGTTTTGGAACATGCGAATCACTAATAGTTCCAAGAATGGAAACACATGCTACTCAATCATTGACTGTTGACTGAGTCAAATCATGTGACAAATAGGGATTCTGCAGCTGTGCTTTTAGAAAAGTTGTTGAAATCAATGGGAATTATGAGACAGAAAGCATATGTAGGCTGTAGGCTTGGATTTTTTTGTAGTACAAAAACATACCTGACACAGGATGAAATTTACTTTCAGGGAAACAAATGGAGAGAGGGCAAAATATTGAATGCTGAAAAGACTCTGAGGCTGCACTGACTTCTTCAACCCACAAGTTTTTAAATATATTTATTTGCAGGCATAAGATTAGGATAATGCATCCATATCTACCAGCTATTGTCTGAATACAAATTTAACCATAAATTTAGACTGTAACCATTTTTAGATCAAGCAAAATCCAAACAAAATTCAAACATGTAAGCGAATTTCTAGAAGCATTCTGACAGATCAGCTGTTAGCTGACATCAGGATAAACCCTGTCTACAAACTGTTCCAAAAAGCAAACAAGATCCAAGAAGGAAGCAAATAACCTGGGACACATCCTTCCTTATCACATACAATTATAATGATCAGCCATTATACATGTCAATCTATAGAGTCAATTTATAGAAGAGTCAGTTTCCTCCATGGCCTCCCTCTTAGAGGCTGAATCAAAAGCCATCTTCAAACTGAGTTCTTCTTGGACTGCAAGAATATTTTTTTCTCTGCCAAATGAGGCAATATTATTCACTGATCTCATATTGAATGTCCAGCTCTGAAGCCAGCTTGTTCTTCAGCCAACACATTCTCTTGCATTAGTCAATATGTTTTAGGTAGAAGTGTGTACATAGTAGTATAGATGTTTAATAAATTCATTGGCTGACAGTTTGCTGGAATATACTTTCCTTTCTTAAAAATTGGAAGTTTTACAGAATGGCCCATTCATTAGATAACCAAATGTGTAGCGGTCAATAAGGAGGTCAAGGCAAAGATCTACCAGTCTTAATTTGATTTCAAGAGTTCCACTGGGATCGAGTCACCTCCAGTTGTTTTATTTTCATTTGTGTAATGAACACATATATTCATACTCTGAAGTAATAACCCCAAAATCCAATGAGGATTTTGAGACAATGAATGAGAGACATAAATTGCTAGAGAATATCTGAATCAGCCATTAAGGAGAAACTCCTTAGCAGTGAGAAGAATTAATCATGGAAAACAATTGCCTTCAGAAGCTTCATTACTGGAGGTTTTTAAGAAGAACCTGGACAGTCACTTGTCTAAATGGGGTAGGGTCTTCTGCTTGAGCAGAGGGTCAGACTAGAAGACCTCTAAGGTTCCTTCCAATTCTATTCTATAACATGTAACAATTCTGGGCAAGATTGGGCACAGAAACTTTGGGTGTGTATTGGGAAATACAATGCCAGGAAACAATAAATATTTCCCTTTGGCAGCTTATGCCAACTACTTGAAATTGGCCTTTTTTTTTCTAGCATCTTCCTTTTAATAGGACTTTATATTGTTTTGGGAAAGTAGACATCACATCCTGTAAAGATTGTTGATTGATTTGAGTAATGAACTTCTCTAAATATTGCTTTCACTATGACTTAGTGTTTTCAAAATGAGTTTTGGAGGCCTTAGGTTTAGATTTCTGGAGAAATTAGCTATTAGACCTTAAAAATGCCTGGGTATCATATTTTTGGTGTATTAAGAAACATTGAAGCAGCATTTGTACATTTATGAGACAACTGAACTGGACAGTTCCTGGACCAAATAACCTCATTTTAGGAATCAAGCAGTCATTGAGGATTAACCACATCTGCTGATGTGTGGACAGATTTATAGTCATTAAGTTTTTCACCAGCAATTGGATCAAGCTTTTTTTTCTGTTGTTTCCAATTATGTGATGACTGGAAGATTTAACGTTAGATCACCAGCCTTTCTATTTCCCAGATATTTACACTGCAAGTCAGAATACTATTGACCAAGCTAAAAGATTTCTTAGTTACGCTTACTTTTCCCCCAGTTCTATGCTAACATTCATAGTTTATAAGACAACTCTCATCAAAAAACCTTGTTTTTTCCAAAGCTGGCCTAAACCTGAATCTCTCCCTTCCTAAGCTTCCACAACCATTCCTTCCAACCCCCATACAAAAAGAAAATGAAATAACTTTTCCAGATAGCATGCTAACAAACTTACATTTGAAAACTGTGTCAGTGTAAATGACTGTCACGCTGGTTGTATGATGGCATATTGCTAAATTGGAAGAATGAGGAAAGATCAGCTGAAAACAACATGCAAAACACTAAAATACTAGCATATAATTTTGTATATGCCTTGATTTCACAGTAATTTTACACAGTCATGGTGAAGCAACATAGGAGGAGAGGGTATTGATAAGTTCCCTGCTATAGAAAACAGATTATTGCACAAATGTATAAAAGCCTTATATAGAAGGAATTCTTGCTGAGTTCATTAGGTAAGGATATAGATCTGAAACTTACAAGATAAAAATAGGAGCTAGGAAATAGATTCAAGGATAATTTAATGAATTATAATAGCAAATGACAACCAGTTTGGTATATTGGCTAAGGCAGAACCCCTGGACCATGGTCCATTACCGGGTCTTGAACTGTTCAATACTGGGCCGTGGAAGTGGCAGGTGAGCACATACGAGCGTGTGCACGTCTCCACTTGCATGAGCAATGGGCAAGTGCATGCATTCACACGCTCCATTTGTGCGAGCGGTGGGAAAGTGTGCCCACTGCTCACACACATGCAGCTGTATGTGCATGCACAAGTTTGCCTGTTGCTCACACAGAACCATCTCCTCCCTCCCCCCCCCCGCCACTGCATTGCAAAGCTGGAAAGGTTGGAAAGCTCTGGGCTAAGGCACTACGCTAGAAACTGGGAGACTGTGAGTTCTAGTCCTAGCTTAGGCCCAAAGCCATCTAATTGTTTTTGGACCAGTCATTGTCTCAGATCTAAGATCTGCAGGGATTTGCCCAGGTAGGTTTCAGGAATGAATGCATATATATATATACACATATAAAAAGAGAGTGAACAGCTATATAGAATTCCTTCTATATAGGCTTCTATACATTTGTGCAATAATCTGTTTTCTATAGCAGGGAATTTAGTAATATATATATATATATATATATATATATATATATATATATATATATATATATATATATATATATATATATATATATATTTGAGGTGGGGGGTGGCTTTGAGTCAGTATTGACTCCTGATGACTGCCTAGCCTAGTCCCTGAGTTTCTTGACAGCATTTTTCAGAAGTGGTTTCCCATTGCCTTCTTCTTAGACCTGTAAGTGAGTGACTGGCCCAAGATCAAACAGGTTCAGAATACCTCTGCTTAAAAAGAAAAGGACACAAATATTTTAAGTACAAAGCTGCAGAGCCTCCCTCCCTCCCTCCCTTCCTTCCTCTAAAATATTATTAATTATACGTCTACTTTGTACAGTTGAAATTTAGGTACTGTAAGAAAACTAATCAGCAAACCTAAAGCACTTTTCCCCCCATTTTTCTACTTTTGTAAAACTTGCTTTGATTTTTAGAAATCACTTTGATATTGCCTCTTGTTATAATATCACCCATGTCTATATTATATATTTAAGGGTGAAATATGTCATCAGTGTAGTTCTGAATGTGCATTACTGCTAAGAAAGACTTAAGAATTCTTAAGAATTAACAATTAATTTAATGTGATTTTTCCATGCATGTTCTTAAAAATTATTTTAACTCTTGTTAACTATATTTTGCAAATTTTGTTTGCTTCAATTATTAAAAAGTAATATTTTTGATCCTTTTTGTTTGTCTATTTTAATTTTCTTGTTTGAAATGAATTAAATGATTCAGTGAATTTGTATCTACAATTCTGGCAAGTTTTCCAACCCTTCCTTTAACTGATTTTCAGTGACTGGTTTTGATCAATGTTAAAATCTGTAGGCGTCATAACTCCCCCCTCCCCCATTTAAAACAATTATCTCTACTCTAGCATGAAGATGATCCAAAACTGAGAATGAAAAAGAAATAAAAGGATTTAATTATTTTTGCCACATTTTCCTAGTTATAAAAACTAATTTAGAAATGAGTTGGATATTACTTTAATTTGTGGAATTCTTTGATTAAGAAGGGCATAATTAGGATAATAACATTTAAATATTGTGTTCATACTTGTTTGAAATTCTTGATCAACTGGCAAAAATATAATAATTTCAGCTGATGTACTACAATTTATTTTTGTGGATCTGGGAATTCCAATTCACCAAAATGGACCTATAAGTTAGTGGTGTTTTCCTTCCTTTAAAAATGTTTTACCAAATTATTGTTTTGATATGTTTGGTTATTTATTTATGTTTTGCATCGATAGCAAAATAATCGGATGGTACCCAGAATACAAAAAATAATTTTAGAAGCCATATTTTTTTCTGTTCTTACAAAATTATGTACTTAAATATGTCCTGGTATACTAACATTCCACTATAACAATTTTGAGTAGCTATATTTTATGTCATGGTCAATGTTTCTTGTTAGGCAAATTGGAAAGTTGGCAAAGAACAATTAATAGGTTTATAGAGAGTAGAAAAAAGAAGAGTAACCTTCAAAATTGGAAGATATCAGACAAAGAGGGCGATAAGGTTTCCCTAACCTCACATTATATTATATAGCAATCTGCCTATCATGGATAACAAAATGGATAAAAGTTCCCAATAATAGAATATCAACGATGGAGAAAGCAGACTTAGTTAATGGACTTCACAGATATTTGTGGTATAAGGAAACAAAAGGAGACAAGAATCTCAAGGGACATATTATAAGAGAAAAATCTGTTAATAATTTGGAATCGTTAAAAGCAAGAATAAATCCAGTGATTTTACCACTAGCATCCCTGTCAAAGACTTTTTATTGCAAAGATATTTAAAGTAAGAAAGATCTGATTACATATGCCAACATGATATATTTGGACTCAAGAAATAGACTAAAGACACAATAAGAATTAGTTAATGAAGTAAGAAATCTGCCTTGGTTAATGTATCTTCAAAAAAACTAGAAAAATAAAAAGCAATCTCAAAAAAGAAGAATGCACCTTTATATATATTCAAGATAATTAATTAGAATGCATTTAGAAACTGCTACTTAAATATGATACAGATGCAGAACTAATGTAAAAAAAACCCCAAACCCTTGCATTTTAACATGGCTGCAAAATTTCAAAGAAGTAACAACAATGGATCAATGGGAAGATTTATAGAAAAATCAATAAAACTTACACCAAGCCACAATCTGAGGGAAAATTGGTATAAAATGTTTTACAGATGGTATATAACTCAATCAACAATTGCCAAGATAGATAAATCATGCAACAATAGATGTTGGAAATGCCACAACAAGGAAGGAATGTTTTATCAAATGTGGTGATTATATAAAAACCTAGCTCAGTGTATTTTGTTATGCATCTGCTTAGCATTGTCCTATTCAACTTAAACATTCTAATGTTTTTGTTAGGCTTTGAGAAAATGATAGTTTTGAACATTGTTCCTGTTTCAGGAATTACTTTCTGTCAGAATTGCTTAAACTGATAAAGATTCAGGAGATGGTTGTGTAAATGGACATTTAGAAGAAAGGCCGCTTAGATGATGTAGCTATTGCACCTTGTGACATAACACACATTCTACTGCAACCCCAATAAGACAATTATTGCCCTCATTTGTGTAGCAGGCACACAATACTTACTGGATGCTTAAGTTATATTAATATGTACCTTCCTCTTACTAGTGCCACAACTAAGCAACTTCAGAGGTGGATTGGGAGAGAGAGAGAATGAGGGACTATAAAACTTGCCCAATGAAAGCAACTCCTTTGTGAGTTGAATTCCAGCACCATCATCTCTGCTCCAGGGTCACCCTGTTGTATGGAAAATAGGAGGGCGAAGGAGTATTAGGTATATTTGCCATCTTAACTAATCTATAAAAATAATATAGGCAGGATAAAAATCTAATAAAGAAATCACTTGAATGGACTAATTATTAAGATTGTTGGAAGTAGAAGGAAAGAATATAAAGTTGGTTTATTATTTTTATTTATGTTAGGAGCCTTGGTAGTACAGTGGTTTAATGCACCCTGTTATTAACACAGCTGCCTGCAATTTCTGCAGGTTTGATTCTTACCAGGCTCAAGGTTGACTCAGCCTTCCATCCTTTCTAAGGTAGGTAAAATGAGGACCCAGTTTGTGGGGGCAATAAGCTGACTTTGTATAAATATACAAGAGTATGAAGGCTATTGCTTAACACATTGTAAGCCGCCCTGAGTCTCTGGAGAAGGGCGGCATATAAATCAAAATAAAATAAAAAAAAATAAATAAAAATTAGAGCAAGGCTAAAGTAAAGGTATTGTTATTTCTTTTGTTGACTTTAGACCTGAAATGGCAATACTTTATGGATTTGTTTATAGATAAGAGATCGGATATGGGAAGACAAGATCATAATGTTCTAAGTTGCAGTGCTTTCACTATTACAAATAATTTCTTCCTCACTTCCTATAAGCAGACAAGAAATGGTCAGAGAAAGCCCAGGAAAGATGGAAGACATTGTATAGATGGTCTTTTACTATAAACCAGGGCATTTGTTTCTTTTTCTGGTGTACTGCTGAAGTGTGTTAGTAGCAATAGCACATAGACACATACAGGTTCACATCCCTCTCTGAGCCATTTACAGAGTCATCTTATTGCCCACAACAATCTGGGTCCTCAATTTACTGACCTCAGGAGGATGGAAGGCTGAGTCAACCTTGACCCACTCAGAATCGAACTCCTGGACTGAGCAGTGAGTTAGCCTGCATTAGTGCGTTCTAATCACTGCGCCATCACAGCTCTTTTTTAGTACTCATCTGAATAACGTTCTTACACAGTTCCCCTTGTTGAAGGTCTTTGGCTTTCTGGAGATGATCTATTCCTCTCCCCCCATTTTTTTCTTTTTTTTGGAAATAGGCGAGATTCAGAATGGAATGGATAACTGTCCCAATATTATCTAAGATTTTGGAACTAGAGTTTGAATTGTTCTATTGAATGTTTAGTATTTTGTTCTTAATCTGATCTAGTCCTTTTATTTTGTAGACAAAAGGTACATTCACTGTTAACTAATAAGTTTAATCTTCTGATAGAATATTATTAAATATTGTGCATATGCAATATAATAAATAGAAGACAGGCTTTTTAAAAAATATCACTTAAGGGCCTAGTGTTTTTTCCATTTAAAAGTTTAAAATTGTAATATAAACCAGCCTATGATATATACTTTCATCAATGATACTGAAAATTGAAAAGACCTTTGTTTCAAATCAAACTTGACAATCTAAAGTGAATTTCCCATGTCAAAAAGATTTCTTGACAGAAGTCAGACATGTTCTCGATGAGGAAGAATATCTCCATCTCACAGAATCTTCTAATTAGAAGAAAAAAATTATTTTCCATTTTCCTTGCCATTGGTTGTATATTTTCTAGTACTTTGTACGTTGAGTGAAATATTGATGCAAACTTCTCTGAATATGAAATATTAGATACTGAACTATAATTAAACAAGGAAGAGAATTTGAAGAATGTTATTGGAATGGTTAACATATTTGGAATGATTTAACATATTAAATCTGGCTTTGCTAGATTGGTTTCCATACAAACAGAAAATATTTCTAACCAATCAAAATAAGCATTTGTTTTCCAGAGCAATTCTCATGTTATATATGAAACAACAGTATTATGTGATTTACCCCACCACCAAGAGAGAGAGGGAGGGAGGAAGAGAGACAGGGAGAGAGAAGGGCGGGAGGGAGAGAGGGAGAGAGAGAGAGGGAGGGAGAGAGGGGGAGAGGGAGAGAGAGATGCAAATATATAGATACATTTGCACAGATACAGCTTTATGATGTAAATATTTTGAATGGACATTCACTGACTTCAAAAATAGTGCATATCTGTATTCAGATCATTTCTACTGAGTTAACATATTAAATCTGGCTTCACTTTAAATATGTCTGTTTGGTTATTTTTATATATTCTCCACTAAATAAATTAGTATTATAAATACTATGCTTTTTTTAAATCTTGAGAATAGAAGTTGATTGAATAATTCAAAAATGGTGAACCATTACCAGCTGAAGACAAGTTCTAAAAATGGGAGAAAAAAGAAAGAGAAATTAAAGAAATCTACCCTGCTGTACAGCAAAGGGGCTTTTATATGGAGGGAGGGGAAACTTATCCCAATTTTGTACATGAATATTAACCTTTCATACCTGCCTTAATATAATATAGAATTAGAATTATAAAGAACGTGCTGATATTTTGAGGCATTTTAAAAGGAAAAAAATTGCTTTGTAATCATAGCATATCTATTTTCAACATCCATCTATTTCCCTTCCCTCCTTTTCTTTTCCATTCCTTTCCACCTTGCAGCATGGTAGACAGTTTCTTTGCAGGGTTAGTCTACAGCACTGTTGTTCATCCAAGGCTATTTCAGATAAGAGTTTATGACCACATGAAACTGGCATACCCCCTAGCCATCAGGCACTAAGCCATCCTGACAGATGGGCATAAGGGCGAGCAAGCAAGAAACCATGTTGGAGCATTCAATTTGTTAGTAAAGGGCAAAATTCCTGGACAGGATGTTAAAAATAGGTCTATAAATTAAAGGAAATGTCACTGATACTCTCTTATGTTCCAGAATACATTGTAAAAATAATAACATGGTTTCTGTAATTTTCAGAAGATGTACAGTTTTGCTGAGATAAATTGGCAAAAGGAGTTTCAAGTCAATTTGTGATAACTTGCTAAATATTCCCCCAGAACTCATTTGGCACTGATTAAGTGAAATGAAGGCAAGGGGTGGGGGAATGTCCTGCTTTATTGTATGTGTTAAACACACACACACACACACACACACACACACACACACACACACCATACATTTACTTCTATATTTCTTTAATCTTTATTTCACAAGTGCCACAATCAAACAACCATAGCCCTAAAAATGTTAGTAGGAAAGTGTCAAAGCTTCAATTTGAATGTGAAACTGCTAGAAAGGGAGATTGGGATTGTATCTACTCCATTCAGTTCATTTGACCTTCAGTAGGCAGATAGTGGAGTTTCATATACCTGGCACTATGTTGAGAGAGTGAATTATTCAATTTGCCGTTTTTTTTCCACAAAATGCCATCAGAGGATAACATGAGACTGACCATTCAACACAAAAGCACCAACATGTGTAACTCACCTAAAATGTAGGTTTCCATGCATACGTGGTGACAAAAGGGTGAATTTCTTCCTTCTCTAAAGAAGTGTGATCAGGATGGAAAAAAAACCATAGGATCAAAAAATATACTTTCCTGTGTTTCTGAAGCAATCTTCTCAATGAAGAACTTACATTTGTATTTCTGCAAGTATTTTATTCCTGATGTCCAGTTATAATCTTATTTTGTCTAGAAGCCTTTCAAGTAGGACCAGACTAGGTAATTAAAGTTATGCAGATTAATAGTACTTTTTCTTTAAGGTTACTGTAATAGAATCTTGAATCTGAATACAATTCCTCCTCCTGGAAACTCCTGGAAGTGGGCGGAGTCAGCCTGCAATAGTGCACTCTAACTACTGTGCCACCATGGCTCCATCATATAACATTGCAAAAGAATTAACAAAAAGCTTGGGCACCTCACAACAAGAAGAGGAAGCAAACACTCTATCAACTGTCCAATCCAGTGCCTTCAAATAATCAGAGACATGACTATAAATCAAGGATGTCAAACTCGCGCCGCCATAGCGTAGTCATGTGGCATATCACAACTTTTCTCCCCTTCACTAAACCAGGTATGAGAGTCGCCAGCATGTGACACATCCGGGCTGCGGGCCGTGAGTTTGACAGCCCTCTATAGATGATAGCACTGATGATGTTACCTAGTTTGGGTAGTTAAATATCTGCAAGAAAACAACCGAGCTTAGAGAGGACCAAGGACCCTGCATTTCAATCCTAAACTATAAATATTCTCCTTTATTGATATCTGTTCCCACTACTCTAAATTTATCCTTCATTTTCTCTGAAACAGTTATTTTATTTATTTATTATTCTTTCTATTTCAAATCACTACAGCTTCACTATTTCTTAACACCACACCCTTCAGGACAGTAAGACTACAAGATTGAAGAAGGTTGGGTAAAATATCTTGTGATGACCCCTGGTGGAGCACTCTATGTATTCTTTTTCTCAGGAATGACAGGGAAAAATTTGGAATGAATTGCTTTTTTTAAAAAAAAAGAGTGCAAGGCAGTGAATTTGGGAGCTGCCTTAATAATCCAGGTCTATCATCCTCATTCCCTCCAGTATTGTCTACACTGGCATGGAATCACAGGAGTTTTATTCCTAGAGAGCTGAAGGGAGCAGATTGGAAAAAGCTGCACTAGATCATATGGTCATTATACAGTGTTATCTGGATATTAATACAAGCTATGCAGCTTTCTAATTGCTAAAGAACAATTGCTCTATTTATTGGAATATGAGTCAGGGCATATGTATACACATGCATATTTTACAGCTTATTAAAACTGATATTTAAGAATTAAGCTTGTTTGCCAGCTAAACTGAAAGACACACATTTATTCTTCCTTTTCTAAAATTAACACTACAGCTGGGTAGGAATCTTAGCCCTTGTAAATGTGTGTAATACTACAGTTAGGTCTCTTCCACATAGTAGAAGGACTAAATAAGTATGCAAAGGCTTGGTTTCATAGAGCACAGGCTACCCATAAATAAACCCACTGATTCAATGGGACTTATTTGTGTCTACATGAATAAAGGACTTCATTCCCGGGTAAGTATCCTACAAAAAGAGAATAAAGCTGGAAACAGCCCTTGAGTCCATGTATATTGACTTTGGCAATAATGCGGCATGAAACATTAAACTTCTGATAAAAATAAATGATTATCTCACAAGAAGAATGTTCTCTGTTAACTTAGTAAATGTATGCTAATTCAGTTACTAACATATAACTATGAAACATAACCAGATATGTTATTTCTTTGGAACTTGTTTTGGAAAAGATTGCACAACCCATGAAGCAATTATTCACAGAGTACATAAAAATGCCACCTTATGTATAATTTATACGACTAATGTTAGTTATGGTCTGTTTAATGCTATTTAATGCTGCTGAATGACGTCACGCTTCCTTCTACGCAGTTTGGGGGTGGGGATTAAAAAAACAGTCAAAAACATTTTATAGGGTGAGACTATGTTCATTGATTTTTTTTAAATTAATGTAGTAATTTAAAAATTAATGTAGCAATTAATGTAGTAATAAACAACAAACATGCAACCACTGGGGAAGATATCTAAAGTGTTTGTGAACAGAGTTGTGCTGTGTAGCACATACAGTGCTTACTATATAGTTATTTTAATCATCATTTACTTACTGTATTTGTGTTATCTAATATGCCTTGAGCAATTCATTTTGCCAACAGCACAGTAAATTGCTGCACACGCTCTCCCCTTTATTAGTGGCAATTATGAAATCCAATTTTAGTTGTACTTACTACATTTCCTCCACTGCCTACGGGGCATCCCTATGGGAGGGATATGAGTTAGTGCTTCTGGTCTTAATCTTTACGTCTTTTACCCCCATGTTTGTACATTCTCAGGAACACATATATTACTCTATTTCCACCAAATGTTTTTCTTTTTCTCATTCTCCTGTGGTTAAAACTGTGTAGATGAGACAAGATACAGGATTGATGGAAACTAATGGATGGAAACTAATCAAGAGAAAAGCAACCTGGAATTAAGAAGAAACTAACAGTGAGTCCAATTAACCAGTGGGACAGCTTGCCTTCAGAAGTTGTGGGTGCTTCATCACTGGAGGTTTTTAAGAAGAGACTGGACAGCCACTTGTTTGAAGTGGTATAGGGCCATGATGGCAAACCTATGGCACACGTGCCACAGGTGGCACACGGAGCCATATTGATGGGCACACGAGTGTTGCCCTAGCTCAGCTCCAGCATGCATGTGCACGCTGGCCAGCTAATTTTTGGGCCTTCTGGGCCCAACAAAAGTCAACAAATAGGCTGTTTCCAGCCTCCAGAGGGTCTCTGGGGAGGTGGGGATGGCTGTTTTTGCCCTTCCCAGGCTCCTAGAAAGCCTCTGGAGCCTGGGGAGGGCAAAAAAACGGCCCTACCAGGCCCACCGTGCCATTATATTCCAAAAGCAGGGGGAATATGGGGGGGGTCACACATGCATGCATGGGGGGGCAGGGCACATAGAATTATGGGTGTGGGCACGCACGCGTGCGCGCAACCACCCCGCAGTCCCCCAGCTTTTGGTACGCGATGGCAAAAAGGTTAGCCAACACTGGTATAGGGTTTCCTGCTTGAGCAGGAAGGCCCCTTTCAGCTCTATTCTGATTGCTAGATTGATGGCAGAGGATGATCGCAAAAGGATATCTGACATGTAAACAGCGATGTCTTGTGTCCTTTCTTCAAAAGTGCACAAATTGCACAATAAAAATGCTTCGTCTTCCAGGATTATTTTGAAGCTGTTGCCTCTGGCTTATATTTGTCAGCCTGAGCAGCCACAAAAAGACATAAAGCTTCAGTGAAAGATCATCAAATCTGCTGCAACCCATTCCATTAAATAATTTGATATTTAAATTAATTATAAGGTCCAATCCATGAAGTTTTCTTCCCAGTGTTATTAATAACTAGTTTACTAAAATGATTGCTGGGTCATTTTTGCCATTTGACTACTGAATGATCTAGCATAGGATTCCTCTTAGTTGCCCAGTATAGAAATCAGTTTGACTGTTGGAGAATAAGTGCTTTCTCATTCTTAGTTCGCAAAAGAATCCCTTTCCCTTTTCTGCCTGACCTGTCAGACTTTTGAGGCAACCTTTTGAGTCTTGTCCTGATGGATTTGTCTCAAAGCAGTGAGACATGTGCAGATTTGTACATTGGAGAAACAAAACAGCCACATCACAAACGCATGACACAACATAGGAAAACAAATCTATCATGACAAAATTCAGCAGTCCATCTGCATTTCAAAGATAAAAGTCACTCTTTTGAAGACAGCAAAAAGTCCACATTCTGGACAAAGAGGACCACTGGTTTAAAAGAGGGCAAGAGTCCATCTATGTTAAAATTGAACAGCCTTCTCTCAACAGAGGGGGAGTGATATAACACCACATATTTCCAATCAAGTTCACACCCATTTGTGTTGTGATTCAGATGACCCTGAGGGTACAGATAAACCCCCAAGGGGCCTCAACAACTCTCAGATAGCTAATGACCCACCTTCAAAGTGCAAACAACTAGATGACTGCATGGAATATAAATCCTTCCATTCTCCAGCATTCCGTCAGAAGTGAGGATGCTTCTGGGATGAAAAGTGAAACGTCTTCAAGAAAAAAAGCAAGAAAGTCCAATTGGATTTTTTAAAAAAAAACACCTTTGGGACAACCATGACCTGGATGACTGAGAATCTCCATAGACTTTTGAGGACTTGTAGGTTTCCCTGTGATCTTCATGATCAATCACTAATGACTTATCAGGAATCTCAAGCTGCTGTTAATGTTTGTTTTTCTTATTGGTATCCAGCCATTTTTTTTTCAGATTTTCCCAATATAACTCATAACCATATTCTGTGTGATTTCCAGGAATAGTTTTAGATAAATGAGGTAATCAGATTCTTATTTAGCTAATGTTCCATTGAAACAACATCTACTGTAGCCCTGTGTCCATATTATAGAGGAGATCTAAGATATTTTTTTTTTGGCTGAGATTGTACAGCTCCATTTGTTGATTCCAGCTGTATATTATTGCATGTCACCAGATCATCTTGATAACTGGAACAAGCTACTCCAAAACAGTCTTCCTTTTCCAGGCAGTAAAACTGTAATAATAAATTAATTTTTTAAATTGTAATAATTTTCTACATTTTAATTATCTCTGAAAGTAAACCAACTGCTGATATCATTCTCCTTATTATATGTGTATAGATGTGGTCTATTTCATTACTTCTAAAAGAGCAAAATATGACATGCAAATCTAGAAACAGGAAACTCAACTGGAAATATTGAAAATGCTTCTCATCAAGTTCAAGATTTTATACAAATTCTTCTTTTTCTGTTAAATAATATCCTTAGCAGCATACCAAAGGGGAAATTTCTCAAGGAAATAGTGATGGCCTTTTAAAAAGCTCTCCAACTTCAGAATAAATTGTTTACATATGCTAAACAGACTAAATAGTAGTGTTGGGGATGCAAAAGCTATGAAAATATATAATTCCTTCTGGAATCCTATGAAACAACAGGAAATTCCATGAAAGAAATTTCACAGAAACTTTAACTAACTGTCAAATGTTTCTGTTTATTCTTGGGTTCAAATAAAATATTCAATTTTGTAAACCAGTAATCTATGTTAGCAAATAGTACAATGTATGAATAGGTTAAACTTTATTAAATCTAATGTCTCCTGGAATATAGTAGATTTCTGTGTATTTTCTGAACTTAAAGGTAAAGGTAAAGGTTCCCCTCGCTTATATATTCCCGACTCTAGGGGGCAGTGCTCATCTCCATTTCAAAGCGCTGTCCAAAGACGTCTCTCTGGTCATGTGGCCGGCATCATGATTAAATGCCAAAGGTGCAAGGAATGCTGTTACCTTTCCACCAAAGGTGGTCCCTATTTTTCTACTTGCATTTTGTACATGCTTTTGAACTGCTAGGTTGGCAGAAGCTAAGACAAGTAACTGGAGCTCACCCCATTACGGGGCACTAGGGATTCGAACCGCTGAACTGCTGACCTTTCGATCGACAAGCTCAGCATCTTAGCCACTGAGCCACCATGTCCCTTTTTCTGAATTTATGAACTTACTTTTAAGGAAGTAGACACATTTCCTTCTTGCTATCTGTGGAACAGCAACTGAGAATTGGATTTATGTCCCCTTTGAATCTTTTGAATCTGTTTCTGTTCCTATCTATTCTCATTTTACAATGCATTCTAATTAAACGTTGCATTCTAATTGTACATGTGTGTTGAAAATGCCTTGTATGGAAATAAACTGGCAATCTATGCATACGATGGGACAAGGGAACAAACCGTTGGACATATTACAGTGTCCCATCTGTTTTAGAATTTTGTGCAATTAAGATTTCCGTAATCATAGTTATCCTATTTAGTTGAAAGTTGATTATGTTCTTTTGAAGACCCTCTTGTCATAAAACCTAGAAGTCAGGACTAGAACATTAGTATCTGGCATTCATTTAGAAAAATAAATTGAACAGTCTCTAAACCTGCTACCACATTCAGAAGGCACCAGTTTAAAGAAGGTTGATGTTGGCCACAAGAGAAAGTGGCAGTTTGCAGTAGCAAACTCTGGAAGGTTGCAAAGAGTGAGATATGAGTCTCATGAAGTCCAAAAGGATCATTGTCCATCACAGACAATGATATGATGGGTGCAATGCCACACAATGTGTCCAGAGCTGTAATTGGAGCTACAAGTTTCTTTATTAACACATTCAATGTAATAGCGATGAAAAACAATTGAAATCCAAACATGATTACTGAAAAAAAGAACTCCTGTCAGCAGGGTTCAAGGAACCCTGTGGGTTGCATAAATACAAAAATAAAAAAACAAACAAACAAACAAATCCCAGACCCTTTAACTAAAAACTAAGGGAGATCCTGTCTGGTGTTTTTTTTTTTTTAAAAAAAAGCACCCCAGTGGGGACTGAAATGTAAAACATTGAGTGTTAGCTAGAAAAGGACGGTCTAGGGAGGAAGCATGGAACACACTGCTACTTGGAAATGTCTACCTAGAGTTCTCCATCCTCTCAGGAGAATAATGTGCAATATTCTATTGCTGGTCCCAGGGATATGTATGTGTATTAAATATGAAATGATAGAGCCTCCTAGGAATTTCCCATTAAGGAGAGTGTTAGTCTCAATTAGAAGGGTTTTCTTTCTGTTTAGAGAAATGTGAAGTCTTAGGAATATGGCAATTCACTGGGATGTTTCCAGATTAAAAATCTACTGGTGAACTTTATCTATTTATGCATGCAGATCTCGATGAAGTAAACAGACCGGTCCACAACCTGGTTAAGCCTGAAAATACTTGGACTAATGACAATTTAATCCCATTGAATTCAGAACTAAATCAGCTTAAATTCAAGTGCCTCCTCTTAATTGGTTTTTCAATCACAGTCTTAGTGACACAGACCCTCTGCATTGTCTTTGATAATGATCCGTAAATAGTTTTATTCTGTGTTTTTTTTTCTCCAAAGGGGAAGGAAAAAGCTCTGTTCTCAGACACTGAATGGCAAAGAGCTAATGACATATTTTTTAATTATGTGCATGCCTTAACTAAGCAAGTAGACAATTTATAGTTACCTTCAATATGTAAACTACTAATTATTAGTGCATGAAAATGGCATCCAAGTTCTGTTGCTGGGGTCTAGTAATTTTGGATATTTTCCATGCTATTACTGCCTGCTCCATATACCTTTACTGGTTCTTTTTGAAATTAACTTAATGGCACTCTACAGAAATGGACTGCCTACTGAGAAAGAAAGCTTGCTTGCGAAGATGGACTAACTTCCTACTGAGAAGCACTGATTTGGCACAAACAGAGAAATGCTTTCGCATTAATTCACTTGGGTATCAGATTCTTCAAAATAAATAATTAAATGCCCTTAAGAAGGGAGCAGTCAATGATTATTTCAATCATTTGGACCTGTGCTCTTTGATTTTATTTTACACAGTTTCAAATCCAAATAAACCAGCACATTCTCTATTAGACATCTCTAATAATAAAATCTTCAAACTACTTCTCTGAGGCAATATTTACCGAAGACTGGGACAGATTAAGAACATTTGAAAATCACGCTCCCTTTTTAGCTAGTGAATATTGTTCACCCACATCACATATGATGTGATCACAACACACATTTTGTGGTTAATGATGCTAGGTGTCGATCCATGCGCAATGCAAAGAAAATGCACCTGCATACTCTATTTGCAAGGCATTGGGTGGTTATATTGTATTGTCTATAAATTCAGAAATACTGAATACATTTGTGTTTCTCAAATATCTTGTCCATCTACTACTACAACCCACAACTGCAAATTCTGTAAATATACAACTGTAAATTTATGGAACAGAATTGATTTTTTTTAAATAATTGCTGGCCAAAGGATTATGTGGAAAAAAATAAAATTTGATTTTGTGACTGTCCTGAATAAACAAAATTATTTGCCAATTAAGACATACCACTACCGAAACCAACTTGTTTTTCTGATAGTTGAAATTCTCTTTGGAATGTAACATGGGCATATAAAAATGCTGAGAATTGTAGGAATCTTTCTCCAAACAGCTTGCTTGCTTGCTTATTTATTAATTACACTTATATGGCTGTTGTAAGAGTGATTTAAAAGATAGCTGGAATGAATGAATATATATGTATATATGAATACACACACACATACTCCAACAGAAGAATCTGTATTAATGATATCAAGTTCTTTTTCCCCATACACTTATCAGTTTCTCAATAATAGCCACCAAAATGTTTTTCTGCCACAAGACATATGGAACTCACTGAGTAGTTCAATTTCTTAGGAAGGATAAAATATATTATTGGTATCCTTCACAAAGCCCATTTTAGGAAAGCCTTTGGGGCTTTCCCATTGTTCTTAATATAAGATGAATTTAGTGGTATTTATTCAATGGTTTTGCCATCAAAAAATTGCTCTCGGTGCTTACAACAGGGATCCTTTCTGTTATACACCTGTTTCTCCACTGAGAAGGAGGAGAGGTGGACTTATTAAAAAGTATAAGGTTATAATGGTATGTGGGAATGACCTTGGGAGACAGGAGGAAGAACCACAGAATACACAACCATCAGTGTAAAAGATATCTCAGCCCACAAAAGAAAAGAGAAGGAGAGAGGGAAGTGATTCAGAAGCGACCCTCCCTAGTTTACCAGAAAGTAAAAGGAGGGGAAAATACTCTCAGAGTTTCATGATTCTGTTGATGTAACCTTACAATAAAGCTAGACTTAGTACTCTAGTACTAGTTGTATTTCTTGCATGGACTACGTCAAAGAGCTAAGAAGGCATCCCATCTTGCCATAGCGTTTGCTGTAGTACAGGACACAGTGAGTCCCATCTATCTAAAGGCGAATGATTCAAAATATTTCTTTTGCCATTGGGAGATATTCCAGCACTGATGAATAAATTTTTAGCGACCCATACTATGCAATGAACTAGTTCGATTTACCTTGCTAATGGGGCTGAATATTTCAGTCTCAGGTAAATTGTACCTATTCCATTATGTATTAAACTATTTTTTCCACAGGGACTTCCCATAAAATATATTGCGTTTTAGTAAATCCTTTTAACTCCCATGTTATCGTTTATCATATTAATACAGAACCCTCTTTGGTAAAAAAAAAAAAATGACACACACATAATAGTACCATTTAGAATTCCGTATGTAATATTAACTATTAAATGAGTGCTTTAAAGAGTTCTGTGTTTATTCTTGACCTAAAGATGCAAGAAGAAAGAGAAACATAGGAAACAAATCAAGCCAGAGTTCAAATGTAATGATTAACTATATTCAACAGAAAACCATAACAATATTAATGAACAGTAATTTTAAGGAAAAGAATAGAAACGGGGAAAGAGACTGATAATTTAATAAGCATGGCAGATGGCTAGGAAGAAATCATTAGACTTACATTTATCCTCCAAATGTTTTGTAAATGAACTTCTTTATACCGCTGTTTCACATCTTCTTATTATTTGACAGAGCAAATGCAGACGAAGATCCACCAAAATGCACATTTCTTTGTGGTTATAGAAAATTTTGTGATAGAGCAATATTCTAATTTATTCTGTCCACAATGTACCCAGATTATGATTTAGTAGCTCCATAAAAGTTTCAACACTGTAGTGTGAGAAGATATCATTACGACTTTACTTTCTCTCTTCCTCCATAGTTAGGCTTTATTATACTTAACAACATAAGTGAGAAGAAATATTTATTGTATGTAAACATTGTCATAAGTGCTTCTATATATCTATATAAATATTCCATATTTGTAGCTCATTATATCCCTATATATAATTCCATGTATTTCAATTCAGGGAAAAAATTAAGTATGACTTAATTTTCTTTGAGCTCTTAGTGGTTTTCGTTGTTACTGAACATGAAGCACTTGACTTGGATCACTTTATGGTGGCTTTGTAGAATTTATTATCTCTATTTGAGAATTTTTTTTTACAAGATTTCATGGTCTTCAATCTTTTTCTTTATGCTGCTGAAATATACAAGAATCGATAAGACACAAGCATACCAAAGAACAACATAAGTGGGATACCATCTTCTAGGATTTATCCAGCATTGGTGGAATTTGCAATCCTAAACCCCAAGTAAAAACAACAGTATTAAATAAAGCATTACATTGGCAGAGCCTATTGAGTATTGTGGTTAAAGGAGATAGATTAAGAACTGATTGTCCTGCATAAGATATGAAAGATGGCTGGGGAACTTTATGCCTATCTCTATCTCAGCCTTAAGAAGAAAGTACTAACTAATCCTTCAAACATTTTGGCAGTGGTTTGTTCTCTGAGTTTGCTTTTTTTGCCCCTGGACATTTTGTTATCAAAGTAGGTAATATCTTCAGCGGAACTTTGGCTGAAGTGTCTTCTTTGGTTCTTACTCCATTTATATAGATCCTGTGTGATGTTGTGGTCAGTTGGTTGCATGATTCATGGCACAAAAATCAACCAGTGAGGAGGTTCTCGGTTCTGTCACTGATTGGTTATTTGGATGGTCCAGTTTCTTATAGGTTCATATGCTGGCTGTAAGTCAATGTGTTTGTTGATGGATCCATTTGTAGAGTGCCAGGCTTCAATGAATTCTCATGGATGATGAGTTTTGGCATGACTGATGACTTCAGCTTCGTCCCAGTTGAAATGGTGTTGTTCATTGTCAACGTGATTTGAGATCAGGGATTTCTGGTCATGCCTTTTGACTGCTAGTTGATATTCATTAATTCAAAAAAGCAAGCTCAGAGAAGAAAACACTGATAATATTTGCAACATGAGCTACAAATATTCTCTACTATTTCAAAACTTCGAAAATTATTGCCAGAAATACGGTGCAGATTTGTTTCTGTATTCACCATGAATCAGGGCTGGCTTGATGGACCATAACAGTTAAGTGTTGATGGACCATAACAAGAAAGTGTTGCAGTGCAAATCCCAACATGCTTACTTAAAAGTAAGACCAGTAAATCCAGAGACCTAATTCCTAGATAAGCAGCATTTCAGTGTCAAATGCAATTCTACACACCCTTCCCAGTTTTGCTACTTGCTTCTGAATAGACCTGTACAGAATGTCTTTATTAGACTTCCTTCAGGAAAAAAAAATAAGAATGTATTCTTAAGAAAACCCCATTCTAATTTTCTTTCCTGAGTAATGACAACAGTACACTAGACCAGAAGCTACTCTACTAGCATCAGTATAGCAAACTTGTCATGCTGACTTATGGGAAAAGTAACAGAGAGCTCTGCTATGTAAGATAAATTATATTCAGAATTTCAAATTGTCCAAGCAGATTGACTTACGGAGAAATTTGGAAATACAAAGACACCTGCCTGCATCTTATTTCTTGCCCCATCAAAATGATTTCATGTATTCATTCTGCAAATGATGGTGCACCATGTATTTTAATCGAGACCTTGGTCTCCTGCTCCCAGCCCTTATAATCAGATCCCACTCTTCCAGCAAAGGCTTTTATTGATGCCCTATTTTTTTCCTGCAACATATGAGCATGTCACTAAATTGGAGAATAGTTCCCTTTGTTAGATTTCCCAAGCAGGCAGGGGAAATCCTTAGACAATTTCATGTATGAAACCAGTTAATTGCTTTAGATGGTGGAACAATCACAAGTATTTGGACCTATCATATGACAGACATTCATAAACTATGGGAAAGACATATTTGTCAATAAAATAAACCACAGAAGAGCAAATTATTTTAGTATGGAAAAAAAAAACCTTCCACTTAAGTCAAGGTACCACAATTATATTGATGATTGACATAGCTTTAACTAGCTCTCAATAGCAACAAAACAACAACAAAAAACCTAAAGTTGCAGCTTTCCCTCCTCTCCAGTATCCAGGACCTGCCTATAACCAGAAAGTAAATCTCAAGATACCATCAAATTAAATAAAAAAAATGAAAATTTAAATTATATATATTTTTTATTTTAAGACAGATAGGCTCATAATAGAAAAAGATCATCAAAAACAATGGAAAGAAATAATTGTTAATTTCTACAGTACCTTGAAACAGATGCCCATGAGAATAAATGGAATAAGGATACTATTAAAATTTCCCCTTTTATTATATCTTCCCTGCCAGAGTAATTGTTGCTGTGTCCAATGTATGCAGGAGACAATTTACTAGCTGTTTTCTATTAGTTTTTAGGATTAATATATACACGACTAAAATGAATCGGAAGCTTGTCCCTGGTTAATTAAGTTACCGAAATGTCATAGATACATTGCAGTAAGTGATTTTTAAAACTGGTTATAAAAAAAGACTCTGATGCTTACTGATATGATTTTAAGATGCACGTATGCATTTATTTATTACAAACATGGTGAGGGAAAACCTGTCCAGATGAGAACACTGATTGCCTTATAACAGTATGACAAATCATAATCACATATTGTGCTACTTGGGTTTTAAACCAGAAGTGGTTTTACTCAACTTATTGGAGATATCTTAGGAAAGGACCTGATACCACAGAGCCACTAGGTATTAGTGAGACCATGAAATTTCCTCTGCTATTAGCATGGCTTCCTGCCCTCTCTATCTTTATGAATTATATTTTAATTTTTATAAAAATTCAAAACTAGCTTGCTGAAAACATGGGGGCCATCTTCTAACATCACCTTCATTTACAAGAATGTCTCTGGGCTCAGTATGTGCTCTAAATGACTTTCAGTTTTTTTCTTTTTTTAAAAAAATGTAGCTTTGTTTTAAATTGTATCCAGATACAAAGAGAAAAGGTAAAGAATGTCTTGCTATAAGGTAAAGAATGTCTAGGATTCTTAGACAAAAGGCCAAAAATCATTCTCACCTCTACTAATCTTCTCATAAATGGAAGTTTTGCAATTGGACATATCATTTGTGCTCTAATCAGGATGGCACAGTGGTTAGAGTGCAGTACTGCAGGCTACTTCTGCTGCCTGCCGGCCGCCTGCAATTTCACAGTTCAAATCTCACCAGGCTCATGGTTGACTCTGTCTTCCATCTTTCTGAGGTGGGTAAAATGAGGACCCAAATTGTTGGGGGCAATATGCTGACTCTGTAAATCGCTTAGAGAGTGCTGTAAAGCACTGTAAAGCAGTATATAAGTCTAAGTGCCATTGCTAGTTGATAATCATGTAATTACTTAATGAAAAATGTTGCACTGCTCATCAAATGCAATACTTTTGGGGATGTTTGATAGAATCACAGTGTTAATGTGGATAACATGGAACCCAACCTCTGTGGGGGTTTGGGAGATTTTAAATTGTGGCTTTTATTGTTTTACATGCCCAGAGTTATTGTCTGTGAGTTGGGTGGTCATACAAATTTGTTTAACAAAATAATAAATAAAATATAGGAATTAAATCTCTGGCACAGGGCTTTACATTCTTTGTATAGGCAAAGCAGTGTCTTTTGTTCACATAAACAGGCATTATTTCCAGTGACTTTGCATATTCCAGAATTCCTGACACAATTCGGGTACTAAATCATAGTGAGTGATAATCCTCAGATGACATCAGGATAGTTCAAAAGAATATCTGGTGCAAATAGTACTTCAAGGCTTTAAAAACAATAACAAAGGAAGTAATTCATTGTACCATCATATCTGTTTGGATGAATGAATGACTGCTTTCCCTCAGCAAAGAATGTAGGATTAGTAGAATACATCAAGCATCATGGCACAATCAGTTGGTAACTTGAATTCTCTAGACCAGCAGTGAAGAACCTACTGAATTTATAAGACTGAACAGGTACTGTGATGACATCCAAATGATTTGAACATGAGTATGTCATACAAATGCAATCACGATGTGTTTGTGTCACAATGTCTAACTCAATTTCATAAGTTGTGGCATTACATGATGTCATCACACTTGTCATCCTCGTCCACCATTGTTTCCTCTGTGGATTACCCATATCCACTATATTATCTTCAAAATAGACTGGTCCTCAGAAAATCACAGAAGATTGAAATCTACCTCCAACCACTATCAGTTTCAAAGAAGCTTACTGATCTCAAGTGCTTATCCAGATGCACATTTAATTAAAAACATCCATCCATCTATCCAACATTTATCCAAAACATTATGATTGGCTTGAATTATAGTCCTTGGGCATCTTCTGGGCAAGCCAGATTTTTTTCTTGCATCAATTTTAAATCCAATTTAAGATCTGGTAGATCCTGTTGAACAAACTTCAAGACTTGAGACAGAATCTTTTTTAAAGTAGTAAAAGAATCTTCCTCTGCCATCTTGCTTGGGTCACCAGATACTGTCACAAGGACAATTAAGCCAGATGTCAAATGTTTGGAGCTAGCTGCCTTCCAACAGCTCAATTGAAAACAAAATATTGTGTGATGAAAAGTTTTATTTACCTAATTAACAAAGTCTTTAACCACACTGTCAGATACTGCAGAAATTTGAAAACACTTTTATCAGGAGGAGAGGTAAGAGACCTGCACTCACAGTGCCATCATAAACCGGAGGTCCCAATAATGAATTATAGCATCTTCAGAGCATCAGCTATTGATCATTGCAGTGATTAGAAGCCTGGATCATTGCTGGATATTTTGGCATTACAGTTTGGATGACTCTAGATGACACTTTAAGTCACTAGTGGGGAAATGACACAGACTGTCTGGGATGATATTTTATGCATTCTGAGACATGTTTTGGATCCAGAAAACATGTCAAGAAAACTTCAGAGATATGTCTCTAAGTGGTCACCAGGAGTCAACACTGACCTGAAGGGACACACACAATATAAATGGATCAAATCAGTTTTTGTTGTGTGTGTAATTACCTGAGATTGTTGAGTGATATTTTTTAAAAAGAAATGAGAGCTGGAGAAGAACAAACAACAGCTCTGACCATAGGTTGACCCCTTCTCCCAAAAAAGAAAAAAGGAAAGAAAAAAAGAAAAAGCCCCAAGGTTTTCTTTTGCTCTCTAAGGACTTTCCCCATTTGCACTTTACTAAGGGTCAAACATGCCCTGGCAACGTAGTCTTCCTCCTGTGTCACCATCAGGTTTCCTTCTCCCATACCCGGTCCATGATTGAGATAGGCTCAACTTGTCTTTAGCTGTATTGATGTTAAAGTAGCATTTGCCCCTTTGTTCCAACTCTAGCCAAGGGCAGCCTCAAGGTACATAACATTTGTTAGGCTTTGTCATCCATTAACTTGGAAGGATTTTGAGTGACTGCAGTGACTTGAAACAAAGGCAGTGGAAGTGGGCTACAGATCAGTGAAGGGAGCACCAAATTGCATATTGTTTTATGTGGGATGAGCATCAACTCAGCAACAGGGAGCATAAGCATAAGAAAGTTCACATGCTTATGAAGAACTGAACTTTCTGAAATGTTGTTAAGCACTTGATAAATAACAGAATCGCTTTGGTGAGCTAATGTACATTATTTCTGATGGAAGCCAGACTTCTATATCTGCTGAGGAATCTACTCTGTTTGTCTAGCTCAAATAAGAATACCTGGTTTCAATAGAAAGGTGAGAACAAAATGTTATTATTTTATTGTAATATATTAACGCATCAGATCTAGCAAAATTGGATCTCTGAACCTGAAAAAGATTCTGTTGATGAATTCCACTGAAATATTAATGCAACATCCTGCAAGCAAAGGAAATACCTCCAGTTCCTTCAATTGACTTGGATTAATTATGAGCATGATGAATTGTGCTCAAACCTATGTAAATATATGTGTGCCTGAAATTCAAGTCCAGTGAAAATATGGCTATGTTTTAGTGGACCAGGGTAACATATTTCATATAGTAAAAGTTGTGAGGGAAGAGGAGTGATATTTATGGAGTGCAAAGCACTGTGGGATTTTGTGGGAAACCATATATATATTCAGCTTGTCAGAAAACATCTTAATATTTACTCTTGCAATCCCTGTGCTAGGGTTTTCTAAACCTAAAGCTTTCATTAGCCCACTCACCAGATATAAAGCATTTGCAAGACTGTTGAAAGAGATGCTTTCAGAAATGGCCCTTTGCAGAGAGCAAAAGTTTTTTTGCTTTAGCCTATCTTGGGTTTTTAAAAATATAGGGTTTTCTTTAAATACAGTCTTTTTTGATATCAGGATAATTTCAAAGATTACAGTTATAGGCGATCTTGATATTTTAGTCATATTTTTCTGCAGCAGTGATGAATATGAACATCAGATGCACATATAATATGTATATCCATCTTTAACACATCACATATATATTAGTTGTCAGGGATGCTAGAAGTATTGCTTTACTTGTTTAAAGATTTTTATGCATATATTATGTATCTATTATATATCAGTCATCTGGAAAAATCAAGGAAGACAGTCACTCTTTGTATGAAATAAACATGACAGGTTAGTTTTGACTAACTTAAATTCTATCATTTTATTTGGTTTAATCCTAGGTACATTCTGCAATTATTTCTTGCATCGTCTCTTCTAATAACTTCCAGACATTCCAAGGATATTATTTTTACATTGCATTTTGTAAATACCTGAGTGTTTTCTTCCTCATTTCCTAAAACGTGACATGCAACCACAATCACAGTGATGAACAGAAGTTTCTTAGGAAGAGGAAAAGGTTAAGGCAGACCTCTGAAGTTCCCCTTCAAGAACATTGCTTGGAAGTGCACATTCTTGATGTACAATATTTCTATTACATATCTTTATAACGGAATGACAACTTCTAAAAATATATTTGTTAATAAAACTGCTCAGTTATACAATTAGGTTTTATCATTCTTTTACCTTACAATCTTTTTTTTTTCCCCAGAATCCAAAATATTGTTCTTTGCAGTTCCCGGCTTTGTCTGAGCCACATTAGGTCTTGACAAGCAACATTGTGGTTTATGATTGCTTGCATTTTCTGTATCCTACTGGTTCGCAAATGTATAGTAACTAACAAAGCAGTACGTTTTATGATCTCCTTCTTTTTGTCCCCAAAGATCCAGCCTCTTTTCCCCCACCCCTTGTAACGTGTAGTTTTAGAAATGGAAAATAAATAAACCTTGCTTAAAATATAAATGTAGGATTTGGGCTTTTTTGGGGGGCTAAATAAATGTTTTTGATCCATACTGCATGCACAATATGCTACATTACAGCAGGTTAATTCTATATTAAATATAATCAGAAACACAACATGGGGGCCGTCACACTGACATGGTGTGATAGGTACTTTAATACGGCTCAGCAGGAGCCCTTGTTATATTTTTTATATGTTAGTAGATGTCTACTTAGAATTGATCAAACCTTTCCTTTTGAAACATATATGCCAACACCTCCACAACACACTATAAACTAGACTCTCAGAAAACAATAATGATGCTTATCAGTCACTCGCCTAGAGTTTCCTTGTGAAAAACCTCTAGCTAGTATGCTATTGGAGCTCTTAAAACATAGATCTTTTGCTGCACTGATAATTCACTCACAGCTTGAGATTGATGACTATGTGAAGTCCATAAAAGATGTTACCACTATATTTTCTTCTTATGATTTATTTTATCATGTTGTCAAGGTTTGCAGAAAACAAGAAACAAATCAATGAATGTCATGCTTAAATATTAAAGAAGGCTGTAATACACAATTTTATTCAGATGCCTTATTCAATCTTCTGGTTCTGGAAAGGGTAGTGGCAGCAAAGCTTTTATTTGAATTACTTTTGGAAAAATTAATTTAGTGTGAATGTTGAATTGTGAGTGGCAAAAGGGTAGCTAACCTTATTTGTTTGTTTTTTTTAGAAAGAATGTGCCGTTTCTCTGCCTCTTGGAAGAGCAGCTTCAGAAAGGGAAGGAAAATGCCAGCGCTGAATTTTCTAACAAAATTGTTTAATTTAAAGTGCCTTCTTTTTAAATTATAAGAGAGGCTTGACGCTGCCTGAAGAGCATGTAAACTGGCACACAGTACCAGTTACTCTTTCTAATTACCACCTTGACATTACATCTCATACCTTGGTGAGAGGGAAAAGGCAGAGGAGACTCATATTATAACAGATTTTGAGGCAATGCCTACAGCTGCACAATATTTCAAAATTGGTCGTTTCATGTCTAATATTCCCTTTACATGTGTTCTTGGAGTTCAAACACACAGGTTTGATTTTTTAAAAACCAGTTCCTCTTGAAAAATAAAACAAACCCAAACCATATTTTTTTAATTAAAGGTGGTAGAAATTATATTTGAGAATCTATTAGCTGAAAAATCCAGCTTTGAAAAGAACGTTGGAATTCATATGACCAGATTGAGGAGATGGCTCTGAACTTGTAATAATAACATTTATACATCAGAAGTTTCTGCACTGATCTGTAGGATGTGTTAAAAAGTAAGTTAGTATATGATTGTGAGGATCAGCTGAAAAGAAAACAAGGATCATTGACAATTTCTGAGGATTATCATCTGACATTTTCAATTTCAGATCATGTTTTCAGTGTTTCTTTCTTTCCCTGCTCTTCTCTTTTTCGGAACACAGAGAATTCTTCTACCAAACAGGTGTCATTGTTAAGTGAAATATATTTGGATTTTAGTCTTTTTTAACAAGGCAAAAATTGTTTTAATTGAATAAGGCTCTTGTTTGAAGCATTTACTTCCATTTTTCTAGTTTATTTTGGTCAAGGACCAGTACAGAAGTAAACAAACAAGCTGTTTAAAAATAAAACAGGAAGGCCACATATAAAACACATACTTGGTTTTGTTAAGGACCACATTTATTCTACATAAGTATTTTTCAGATTTGGCAACCTTTAGGTGTGTGGCCTTCAACTCCCAGCATTTCCCAGTCAGCTTGCTGCATGGCATTTGCAAGGCTGAATCCTTTGGTGGTGGAATAGAAGCCAAAAGGGATGGGCCTGGACTGGTATTCTCTCCATTTGGATGTTTCCTCATCTTCACCAATGACTACTAAGTAAGATTCTGCCAACTCTGATTCATCATGCTCAGCTACGGGAATCTTCTGGGAGGTGTATTTCATTATCTGCATTTCAAGTAACCAGAATCAATATTTGTCACACAATTCATCTAACGTCCTTAAGACACTACCAAGGGGTTATGCCATTTTAGCTCCACAATTGGCCTTCAAGGCATACCAAAACTGATATGCTAATAGCCATAGTCCAAATATAAGACCAACTCAGTGTTGTGTCTTACAGTTGCATGGAGGATGTTCTGAGATGGATGTCAGAAAACAAGACATGAAATGATGTTGCTCTAACAGGGAAGGACTTCTCTAACACTCCCTATTACAAGTAACGTTTCATAGGATAACCAGAAATGAAGATTAGAAATGCCTTGGGTTTTCAACTATTTTCTTTGCAGTTTTCTTCTTATCAAAAATCACATCTTTTTCTTATTCTTGTACTTTGTGAGCACCACTGTGGTGCATTGGGTAAATTGGGATCAGGAAGACCCAGATTCTAATTTTCCCTCAGCCATGGAAACCGTGTGAGTGATTTTGAGTCGGTCTCCTTAAGGCCAGTTTACCTCACAGGAATATTGCTGTGGAGAAAAAAAAGAGCTGTCTGGACTGCTGAATGAAAATCAGAATGGAAACCTAATAAATAAAATACATATTAAAAGAGTGGTCTAATGCCTCTGCAAAAATTGATGGCCTCTGAGTTTTGATTCCATAACAGCTCCTCTTCCCCTTTTGATGTTGTAAAAGCTTATCCTACTCTTTGGCAGATAAAAATAGAGAGAACAAGTAGCCAATTTATCCATTTTAAACACAGTTTATGTGGCTTCCCACCTTACAGCAGTGACTCTGCGCATTGTACAAAGAGTAGTTAAATAGTTTAGCTAGTTGTGATAGCTAAGGCTGTTTCACAATGCCTTGTTGCAGTATAGAAGGCATATATTCTATCAGGGGTGCTTGTAATTTTTCAGCGCCCCATTCACTGATCTCTAGAACAGAAAATAATTCATTTTTTTTAAAAAAAGGAATAAAATTATTTTATGCAAGTTCAGAATATTGGTCCATATAGCATGCTCAATGCCAGGTTCTTCATTGTCTTATCCACATCTTGCCCCATCATCTGCTGTGTAATCTTGTGAAGATGGCAGGGGTTGAACCAGGGCAAATCCTACATTTAAAAGATACCTGCTCTCCCTGAGCTGCCCACAAGGCTTTCCATAAGCATTGGAATTATCTGCAGAATATGGCAGTTTTATCAGAATGTTGAAATCAGCATCAGAATTATAATGTATTCTGTTTCTCGCAAATACTATATCTTAGGGGAAGGTGAAATGCTGAAACTCCAGAGAATGGATGAGTGAGTGAGTGAGTGAGTAAGTAAGTAAGTAAGTAAGTAAGTAAGTAAGTACCGGTAAGTAAGTAAATAAATGTAAAACTATATTTTTCCACTGCACTCCTATAAATATAATTCAGAAATAAGCTCCACCAAATTCAGGGAGGCTTTTGCTCAGTTCAGAGATATATTGCCCTTTTACTGTTTAAAACAGAATACTGAAGAAGGGGGGAGAGAGGAATGGAACAGCAGGTTTCTAAGTACACGTCGCAAGAAAGCACACAGGCACTTTGTATCTGGGTCCTTTTGTGTATAGTTCACATTTGTTTGGAGAAGAATGGTGGGTGTGCAGACAGCCAGGTGAGGCCTTTTGCCTGCAAGCATTTTCAGATATAATGTTGCTGCTGAGGTCCTAATTACAATGAAAACTGTCTGGGCTACACCTGCACACTCAACAGCCCCATCCTATGTTAATGGAACTTCCTCTCAGTACATGCACACAGGATGTCAGGCTGCTCCTTTGCCATTTTTCATAGCAAATATCCCTTGTTTGCTCTCCAGAGATGGATCAGATATTGAGTCAGTAGATTAGGATAAATCATTGTCACCTGCTTCTACCAGACCAGGCCTTGAAAACCATGAACTGGATTTTAATTAATTACATTTGATGCTTTAATTTAGCGGGAGACTGTAAAAGCAAAATGAAAATATATTTTATCTGGAGTCTTTATCAGGTAACAGAATGCATCTACAGCATAGTATTAAAAATAAAATACATTGGATTATACAGTTTTTGAGCGTAGTATTTAAATTAACCCTAGAACGATTCTTAGGGAATCAAATTTGTAACACGCAACACAATTTCTGCAGCTTATTCTCTGCATATGTTATTGTTTATTACAAGAGTGTGGCAGCAAATGATGGTAACATTGATCAATCTTTTCTTCTGCCATGGCCCAGCAGCTAGAAAATTGGCAGTCAGATTAAAATTAGAGAAATAAAGAAACTGGACCTTTATTTAAACAAAAAGCAAAATAGAATGGTTGAGCAGTTTAAAAGTTATATAATTTTAAAAACAGGACTTTGTGCTTTTTGTTAGAACTGGCGACAAATATAGAGATAAAATTGGTGATTTGGAAGTTGCCTGAAAGTTTAATTACCTTAATTCCCTCTTTAAGGATAAATGCTGTGCCACTTTGCCCTCCAAGTATTGTTGGAATACTTTTTACTTTGCTGATTAGATTTAGGTGATGTATTTCAAATCAAGTTTGAGTAACATAAAATGTGTGCTTTAGTATGGTGGCCATTACTGTCTCCCACTGCTTTTAATATGGTGGATCTCTATGGAACAGAGGAACAACATCTTCTTCAAATTATTGTATACTCATTGGTTGGTTTGTAAATAAATAAACTCCATATGCACATAATTATTTGTTTATTATTTGTTATTTAGTTAATGGGTATGATCAGAAAGTATACATTTTATTTCATTGATGATAAAGATTGGAAATGACAACATGAGTACCATTTTGATGTGTTAGGCTACAAGTTTAAGTGTCGGATGTAGGTAAGAAATTTGGAAGCTTTAGTTCTAAGCCATTGGGAAGGAGGCAAGTGAAACCTGGATAAGTGATTGTACCTCCAAAATCTTAAATTACCATCTCACAATTATTGCAATCCAGCTCTAGTAGGGCAGATTGACATCCCAACTAGCTCAATTAGCTCTATCCTTCTTTGCCTCCTTATGTATACCAAGAAGCACTGTAAGCACTCCTTAGTCCGTCAAAAGGCTTAGTCTTATCTTTTAGTTGTTGCTAGTTCCTTAATTAGTCTTGTCTTTGTACAAGGGCATCTGCAGGGTGAGATAAAACAAATGTCAAGATGGTAGCTGCAATCAACAACAGAGGGTTGAAGCTTCAATTGCACTGTTGTGCATCCCTTCTTGACTATTTGGGCATACCTTGTGAAACTCTGATAGGTGGATTAAAAGGCAAATCCAGTTTAAACATCTGGTTGACTATGTGACAAACCATAATAGTAATAACACCAAAAGTACTATTGCTCATTGAGTATTGGAGAGACCAAACTGTCCAACAAGAAAGACTAAATGAAGAAAAGAAAAGAGACATGGCGAGGCAAATGATTACATGGTCAGTACATTGAAAAAAACTAGCTGGCAAAGCAGATAACAAAAAAGACCTGGCAATGGCTAAGAGTAGCAACATTGAAAAAAGAGACAGAGCAGCTAATTCTGGCTGCACAATGCCAAGCCTTAAGAACAGAGCTTTAAGAGCATACAAGGCCAGAAGTGAGAAGATAGCAACAGATATTTGCAAATGTCTCCTTTGCAAAAAATATGAAGAAATAGTAGATCCCTTTTTCAAAGAATATGAAGAAACAGATCATCTAGTTAGCTGTTACAAGAAGATTGCACAGTGATTACAAACAATAGCATGACAACATAGGAACAATGATGCATTGGAATATCTGCAAGAAATGACACTTGCCTGCAAACAAGAACTGGTGGTGGAGACCACATAATAGACAAAGTAATCAAAAAAGTAAACTTGCAGAATTTATAGCTACTATGGTATTTAACTATGGTATTTAAAGTTGGAAGAAGTGGAGAAGACTCACTAGTGTGGAAGTTCAAAAGGTAAGCTGCAATACAATGGGTGGTAATAATGCATTTTTTGATAATATATAATATATAACCAATGAGCTGCTTAAAGTTGGACCAAGAAACTGGGCAAGACTGAACTTGGATTTTGGACTTTTTTTTTCTCCTTTGGGGACACAGATCCCAGATACTAAATGCTTGGAGAATAGGGCCACTTTTATGGAAACTAGATCACCAGACTTGCATTAAACATGTTCAGCAGTCTTCCTGTAAAGTAAACCTGTCTGTTTTAAAAAGGCTGCCAGTTGATTGAAATAGGGAAAGAGTTGTATTGTTGGTTCTGCCCCAAATGATGTCATTTCTTCTGCCTCTGACAACAAAGAGTCTTGTCTGTCCATGCTTTCTACTAATTTTCATTACTTTGGGAGGGGAATAGTATCAATTTGGCTTACTCCACTTAATTCTACTCTATTTTAATGCCCTTTTGTGTGCTCCATGGGATACTTCTGGGTGATGCTAATTATGGCTGCTCACTGCCAACACTGCTTTTCATTGCTGGACATACCAATTTGGGATATACTCTGAAAAACTTCTGCCACTCAGGCTAGTCAATTCAGAGTTAAATAACCTGATCTGATGGAAGGCATCATCCTCTGTTCATGACATTTGCTTGTATCCTGCCATGTATAATCTTGAAATCTAAAATGGTTCAGTCTAGAAACAATTTTCTTCAATCTCTAGTCAATCAAATAAATCTACATTTGCAAAACAATAGCAAATTATAGCTCGGTATGTAAAGCATGCAAATGGTTCCCTCATATAGTTGGGCATGTCACTTAGAAGAAAGTACTGAACAATATAAAATAACAAGCCACTAAGCAAATATTTTATCAATTAAATAACTAATCTCTCTCTCTCTCTCTCTCTCTCTCTCTCTCTCTCTCTCTCTCTCTCTCTCTCCCACACACACACATGTATATGTAGATGTAGATGTAGATGTAGATGTAGATGTAGATGTAGATGATGTAGATGTAGGTGTAGGTGTATATGTATAGGAAGTCCTTAATTTACAACAGTTCACTTAGTGACCATTCAAAGTTACAACAGTACTGAAAAAAGTGACTTAGGACCATTTTTCAGGCTTGTGCCTGATATTTATGATGGTGGCAGTGTCCCAGGGTCATTGTGACCTTCTGACAAGCAAAGTCATTGGGGAAGCTGGATTCACTTAACAACCAGGTTACTAATTTAACAACAGCAGTGATTCACTTAACAAACGTGACAAGAAAAATTAAAAAATGGGGCAAAACTCACTTAAAAATTTTTCACTTAGCACCATAAATTTTGGATTTAATTGTGGTCATAACCTGAGGACTACCTGTATACGTATATACTCAATATGTCAATGTCTATATATAGTTAATTGCAGTAGATGAATCAGGCCACCTTCAAAATCTCCTTGTAAATTTCCTTTTTTTGAAAAAAAAAAATCCCAGCAATTTATTGAGTTACTGGGATGTAGTGGAGAGAATGAAGAGTTTTATGTCCGTATGTTCATGCACAGATAGAACTAAAACCAAATCTTATTTGTTTGATGAATAGAAAGTTAATGTTTTGGTTTTCTTCAGGGACAATATTTAAAAGAAACAGGGAGTAGTGGATTAAAAAGTGTGCAAGTAATGCACAAACCATGAAATTAAATTAGTTCCTCCCAGGAAGCCAAATTTTGGTGAATACTGTAGAGGAAAGGTAGGAAAAAAATATTTTAAGCTAAAGCTGCCCTTAATAAGCTTCAGTAATTAATTGCAAATTGCTCGTTAAGCCTGGGAAAAAAAGCATTATTTTTTGCTTACTGTTCTGCACATGAAATGAAAGGAATGAAGGGTTAATTAATAATGTATAAAATTTATTTAAAAGGGAAAGAGAGAGAAAGAGGAGCAGGCAAGAAAAATGAAATGTTTGATATAAGCATTGTACATGAAACCCATATAGTGGTCTGGCTATACTTTCCCCGAAAATGTTTTGCTCATGATTTCTTTGCCCAAGTCTGAGTGAAGTAAAACATATTTAAACCTCTCTATAGAATTAAATGTGGTATTTTGTGCCTGTAACTGGTATGCTCTGAAGGGGAGCCTGGCTCTTCCATTGCCAGTCTTACCGGAGAAACCAGACAGAAAACATGGCCAGATAAGCTAATTCTACTTTATCGTAAAGCTACATAAACAGAAACATGCACACCTGAAAGTATAATTCTACTGCTGGATCAACAATTCATGAGCAATCAGATCCACACGTGAAGAGATTAATTAGCTACTTTATTGCTCAAGCCTATATAACACAGAAATATTCTCAGACTGGTGATTTCCACCTGGGTCAGACTAGATAAGGTTCAATAGCATTCAAGAGGGAGTCAGACTTTGCCCTCTTATGACCACTTAGAGATCCCAAACTAATTCCCTGTTTGACTTCTCCTCTTGTCTTGGCCAGTCTCTCTTTGATATCTGTCACTTTTAGACCCCAAGAAATTAGAGTGAGTCCCTTCTGAGCCTCACATCTGCTGTGGGCTATGCTGTCTCTTATCTGACCATTCCTTAGGTAACATTTTCTTTGCCTCACCTCCCAAGGTCATGCCCATGTAATTATATCCCTGCTGGATGAGGTAGCAGGCAATTCTGGAAGTCTTGAGACCTTGGGTGATAGGTCTCAGGTGATATTATAGTAGTCTTGGATCATGCTCATAGTAATCAGGTTGTGATTAATATAAGCATAGTAAGTGTGTGTGCCAGTTATGCCCTTTTCTGGACTGACAATCCCTACTCATGGTCACTCATGCACTGTAGTCACTTTTCATCTTGAAAATAGTTACTTTTCATCTTGACTATTGCAATGAACTCTACATGGGGCTGCCCTTAAAGCTCATCTGGAAGATCTGGTTGGTGCAAAATGTAGTGGCCTGCATGGTTTTGTGCAGACCTTGGTGTGCACATGTATTACCTCTCCTGCAGGAGCTGTATTGGTTGTTGATTTACTTCCGGGTGCAATTCAAGGTGCTGATTGTCACCTTTAAAGCCCCTCATGGCTTGGGACCAGGTTATGTCAGGGACTGTCTCTTGCTGGTCACATTTATCTGACCCACCAGAGTGGGGAGGCAAGGAATGTTGCAGGTCCTATCCCCTAGGGAGATACAGCTGGTGGGACCCAAAAGAAGGGCTTTCTTGATGGTGGCTCCCTCTCTCTGGTGCATCATTCCCCCAGAGATTAGAATGGTCCCCACTCTAACACTCTTCCAGAAGGCGCTGAAGACTTGATTCTGCCAGAGGGCCTGGGGAACCCAGAGTGGGATGGAGCCCATTAAATGGCTCACATGATGTGTTGTTGCACATGGGGTGGGGGGTTATTATATTATTATATTATGTGATTATTCTCTTTTATTAGTTTTATTGTTTTATATATGAGGTTTTTATATTTCTCTAAGCGGCCTTGAGTTGTCATGTGCGAATAGGTGGCAAAATACATTTCCTAAAATAAAAAATAAATAAATAAAGTAGTAGGAGACCTATATAGATGAAGAATCTGATCTGGTGGAAGGCATCCTCTAATCATGAGATTAGGTTGTACCTTGCCTTGTGTTACCCTAACATCTAAAATGTTAGAATCTAGAAAATTTTCCTTTAATCTTCAATCAGTACCAAATAAACTCTGTCTTTCCAATCCTTTTTTTTTTTTTTTTTTTTGTAGAAACTAGGGTGACAAGAAAGATCCAGGACATTCTAGTAGAGATACAGCTGAGTTTCAGGCCACCTCTCATGATGTGTATTTTACCATTTTATGTTCAGGCCTTGTGAATGATTTGCATGCGGTCCCTTTAAGCCATTTAAGCACTGAGGAACCTCTCACTTGTTTTCTGTTAACTTAAGAGTGAACTGGGCAACCTGTGAACTACATGTGACATGTAAGTCTCTTGCATGTGATCTGTACAGTCTCCTAGCTTTGTGCCAACACTTTTAGGGAAACAAGTAAACAAAGAAAATATGCAAGAACAAATCTCTGGTATGCATTATGAAGCAATTGGTCTATCATTATTGTCATCAACATCTGCCAAAATGGGGGAAAAAGATGAACTTTCTGAGCAAACTCTCTCCAGTCAGCAATCATGTCACTGCTAACTCTTGGCTTGAGCAAACTCAAACTCATTAAAAAGAGTTACCTCTTTATATCCACTTATTAATACTGGCTTGTATAGAAGCTTGAAAGCAGAAGTAGCTCCTTTAAAGAGGTGCTGCATCTGCACTCCCACTTATTCATCTGAATCATTGTCATGGTATGCACAGCCACAATAGCAACAAAAACAATAATCATAAAGTGTAGCTCTCATATATGGGCCTTTTATGAAAGCAAGATCATTTATCTGAATTGCTGGAGCCTAACCTACTTCTTGACCTCATGACTTTCTTTTTCCTGAACCCCAGAAAAAGGTTTGTTTTGGGTAAATTATTGCATTAACAATGCATGACTTAAGAATAACAATGGACTGAATACCTTCATATTATAGCTGTGTGTACTCTTAGCATGCTAAACATAATTTGCTGAATTTATCCCAATGCCTGAGGTTAACCAACTAGCTATTTTCACCATAGCTTGTTATGTTAACACAGTCTTCATAATGGCAGTCTTAGAACTTGAAGTGTGAAAGGATCAATCCAACATTAATCTGGGAAGTAACACCTTTTAGAGGAGAAAGTATTTAAGTTGCACATCCAGTCAATATTTAACTCAAGCTTATTTGAAAAGTGGATTAGTATGTAACCAGGTTTTGTTTATCTAGAGTAAACTTTGGCTGGGCTTTAGCAATATGCATATCCACAGCAGTCAAAGATATAGTAGCCAAACTTGCGCAATACACAAATACACATTGTTACTTTTAACCCTAGTCAGTTTGTTAATATTTATCATATTGTGCTCAAAATAATGTGCAAAATCATTATCCCATTATTCAAAGTGTTGTGGAAATCAGAAAATTAATTAAACTTGTTATCTGAATCTAGCCTTTGAGGCCTAAATAAGAATCCTTCAGAAATCTGCTGAATCTTCAAAAGTATCACTATGATAACACTGGTAGGAAAATAGAAGAGGAGGAGGAGGAGGAAGGTGGAATGGGGATTTGTAATTTCTGGTTACACAGATGTGGGTGTTTCCCAACACTGAACAGACCATTGTTTCATTTATCACATTTCCAGGTAGTGTTGGCCACCCATGAGGAAGAGGTTGTGTTTACAGGATACATTCACCCATGTATAACTGATTTTGCAAGACACCAAATCGTAGCAAGGCAAATATATGTGTCCTAGGATAATGTTGCAGGATCCAATCTGGGTTGGTTACTGGGACCAGAGGTTTAGTCTTCTAAGCTTTCAGACTTCTGCTGGAGCCCTCTACTAAAAACACACACACTCTGCTAGAGACAAGTACCCTGAAGATGGGCTTTAGCATGAGTCTGAAAGCTCAGAAGACTAAACCTCTGGTCCCCATGACTGATCCAGGTTGGATCCAGCAACACCAATTTATTTGCAGCCCATCCAGTCACAGTCCATTATCCCCAGCCTGAGGATGATGGGATTTGGTTTGTTGAGCTTGTAGAGTAGAGTACGGTGCAAAAAGTCCATATCATTGGACAAAGTTGAAATTGAATTAATAAGAGCCTTGGTGGCGCAGCAGACTAAAGTACTGTTAAGTAGCACCAGCTACCTGCAATTACTGCAAGTTCAAATCTCACCAGGCTCAAGATTGACTCAGCCTTCCATCCTTTTGAGGTAGATAAAATGAGGAGCCGGATTGTGGGGGCAATAAGCTGACTTTGTATAAAAAAGAACACCGCTTGAGGGGGGGGGGCGCGAAAGCCCTACTAGCATACAAAAGTATGAAGGCTATTGCTTAACACATTATAAGCCGCCCTGAGTCTCCAGAGAAGGGCGGCATATAAATCGAATCAATCAATCAATAAATAGTATTGGTACTAGTATTAATGTCATGATTTATTGAAAGGGCAGGGCACACAATTTTATTTATTATTTCATGGTGTCATGGCTTCACAAAGTTTAAGAACACTTTCATTAGGCTGAAATTTGATTGTCTTCTTTGCATTTCAGTGTGTCTTATGAGCATATTCAAACCAAAACAGGTGACCAAATTTCAATTTCAAATTGTTAGATTCTAAATTTATTGTTATTGGATTTTTACTGCCAGGGAAGGGAAGGAAGACTTGTGGAGTTTTCTTCATGATCTGCCGAAGTGATTAAAATGACATTGACTTAGGGCAGCGGTGAGGAACTATGGCCCTTTTATGACTTGTGGACTTCAACTCTCAGAATTCCTTTGTCTGCCATGTTGGCTCAAGAATTCTGGGAATTGAAGTCCACAAGTCATAAAGGGACCATAGTTCCCCACCTCTGAGTTAGGAGATGAAAGCATTTGCTTCACTTCAGCAAAATGTTTTTGACTAAGTCTGTCTCAAAGCAAAATCCACTGTGTTACCATGACTCAAATGCAGAAGCTCCCCAGGTAGAACAGAATAATTATAAAGCCTGCAAGAATTAGTAGAATCAGAAAAGTCTTTATGTCAAGATCCGTAACATTTGATGCATGTACATTTTGCTGAGATATTTTGGCTACATGCTCAGTTCCATGCTAAGTTAAACAACAGGAGGCAAGAATGTTTAATGTGGATAAAAAGGAGTATTACTTATGGCCATAAATGCAGGAAGCTGAACAAATGGATATTTAAATTGAAAATGGAGAAATATCCTAGTTATTCCATGCTTATGGAGGAGTTCTGAAAGAAAAATCATCATATTCTTTGCCATTTAAAAGTGAGTCAAATTTGTATAAAACATATTATTATAGTTTAGAAAGCCTAAAATGCAGCAAACATTAATGCTCTGGAAATAAAATTCATTTCAGGTAGGCATTTTGATTTTTAAAAGACTCTTTTAACGGCAATGATGATGATTCAGAACTATTTTTTAAAAGAAGGGCCTGAAAAATAAAATAAAATCCTGTTAATTTATCAGAAGAGAGAGTTGCATTTTCATTCCTTTCCTCAAAGCTGAGAGCACTTATAGGCATTTCAAATGTCTATGTGTACAATCTGTACTTTGAAATCCATGATTAGCATAGCACTGGGCTTCATCCAACACTACCTTGTAATGTCCACTTCGCGTGTCTGATTCAGAGATTTAGAAGGCACATACCGATTTTTCTTCTTCTTTATGAGATTCACAGCATTTGGACAACATGAGAAACTTCCCGACAGCCTTTGGAAGTTCTTTTTTGATAAAGAAAAAAAAGCCCTCACTGTAAGATATATATACAGCAGTGGCAATGTCTATTTGTTGGAGTTGTGGGTTCTTTGTCTCCAGACACTTTTAGGATAGGTGTCAGGGTTCCACGTAATACACCCATAGCAAACAGAACTCAAAGGCAAGTAGATTCCTCAAAGAATAATTTTATTGGATATATCATATTGGCACAGGCTAGTGAAAACCAGCTCTGAATGTTTCCGTGGTTTTCATCTAATTAAAAATATAAGCTTTTTCCCTTCCCCAAACAATCAGTCACATGGTCCAGTCAAGGTGCCATCCAGTTGCCTGGTAACTTCTCCCCAGTTACCTGTGGTCCTTGGTTCCCAGGAGAAAGTATTTTGCTTTGGCTACAAAACCCCAGCTATCTCTATTTCCCCCCCCCCCCTATCCTGCAGCTCCAGTGTGGCAACACTGAAGCCTCAAAATGGCCTCGGACAGATCAGTTTCAGGGTTGACAGGAGGCCCCCCCCCTTAATTGAAAAGGACTTCCTGCAAAGAAAAGAAATCGCAGAGAAGTTATCCAGGTTTAGTCTAACCTCCTCATCCTCCCCCTGGAGGTCCTAAGGTTTCTGGGGGTACTCATCATGAAACTGTTTGACCAATCTATCTGCCTGGGTCAAGTCAGTTTCAGGGTTGACAATAGGGTTGCATGGATTATTTGATTGTTTTGTACATTGTACAGGTATCTTCTTGACTTATGTCCATTTATTTAATGGCTGTTTGAAGTTACAATGGTGCTGAAAAAAATGACCTATGGCCAATTCTCACACTAGCAAGACCATTACATCCTCATGGTCAAAATTCAGGAGCTTGGCAGCTGGTATGTATTTACAAAATTTTCAGCATCCCTGGGTCACATGATCTCCATTTATGGCCTTCCCAGGAGGCTTCCAACAAGCACAATCAAAGGGGGAATCTGGATTCACTTAATAAGTGCATGATTTGCTTAACATCCATGGCAAATAAGGTTGTAAAACCAGGCACCATTTAGTTAACAACCACATTGCTTAGCAACAGATATTCTGGTCCCAATTGTGGTTACAAATTGAGGACTACCTATAGCACTAAATGAGTTTTGTGGGTGATTTCATCTCTACAATGTTATGCTTTGTAAAATAATCAAAGCTTCATATTCTAGCAAGGTTTTGGCTCCAGTTGCTATGAGTACCCATCTTCACACATGTGTCATTGTTTTATATTATCTTATAGCCACAGTTCCCAAACTATGCACTGTGGAACTCCAGGGCACCATAGCAAATTCACAGAGGGATCCTGGAATATTTTACTACTTAATAAACAGAATTGTTCGTGAGTTTGCTGCGGTGCCCCGAGGTGCTGAAGTACACAGTTTGGGAACCACTGGGGTCACCATGAACAAATTACTGAGATGCTAAGGGCACCACAAACTGATAAAAGTTGGAGAACTTTATTGTCTTAAGAGTGTTTAGTTTTGCATTATTTTTCTGCATTTTCTTACTTTGTTATACACTGCCTAGAGCTGTACATTTGGAGTAGTTAACAAATATAGTAGATAGATAGATAGAATTCTTTATTGGCCAAGTGTGATTGGAAACACAAGGAATTTGTCTTTGGTGCATATGCTCTCAGTGTACATATATAGTAAATCAATAGATATAATTTCTGATGGACCTGATCACCTTCTGACATGCAATTGGCTGGATCATGTTTCATCATCTGTTCTAGAAATAATTCAGCATAAACAGATGATGTTTCTCAGAAATATTCTTTGTGCCTAGAACATTAATAACAAGATTTCCAGACTCTACGACAGCTGCTGCTAGCCTGGTAGCCTTCAGATATGTTAGGACATTTATCTAGGGTGGCTAACAGAGAGCACCAGTTTGAGGGATGCTGCCTAGAAGCTGAGATCTTGTAATGATCACAAAGGGAGCCTTCTGCCTTAGTTACTGAACATATGTAAAAGTGGGGCGGGGGGACAGAGCCCCTCTTCTTTGTTGCTACTGAAAAACATGTGCAATATTATTGTCTCCCGGAAAAAGCTGAGCCTGGCAAGCAGAACAAACCACCCTTACAAAACAAACATACTATGGGATTATTGCAAAGATTATTAAGGCAGTTCCTCTGAAAACTGTAATACAGCACAATGTTATCCCTGGGATAACATTTTGCATCCAGACACATGCCACCTCTGAAATTGAAACTCCAACGCACTGCCTTAGCACTTTTTTTTTTTTTTTAAAATTGAGATATATTTCAGAAATTATTTAATTTCTCAATTAAATATTATCAAAACTGATAGCTCTTATCATGTCAGGTGCAGTAATTCTATGCATTTTTACATATCACAAATAGAGCTTCCTTCGATGTAAGCTACATTTCAGTTGCCCAGGATTTAAGGTAAAGGAGAGTAAACATTTTGTCTCACTTACTGATCTCTTATTCAGAAACTAGTTGCATAGCACTTTACAACCAACATCAATAATGGAAATTTCAGGCCAAATCACTATAATTAATTGAGGGTTTCCTGTACTTGCGTCATCATTTATATACCTTGTTATGCCCTTGTCCTATTAATTTTTTTTAAAAAAATTAAACTAAAATGCACCATTGTTTTGGTTTCTTTGCCAACTTAGAATTTTATTATCACTTCATTGCTTGTTTATTGAGTTTGACAATATCCTTTATTTATTCATCAGATTTACATCCTGCCTTTCTTCTTGGAATTCTGAAAGGCATACTTAGTACTCCCTCCTCCATTTTTTTTTACCTAATAAGTCACCAACTGGTCTGCAATGGCCTATCTCTGATGGATCGAAGGCAATGTAGGGAAGGGATGGTATCAAGGAGTCATGGCCTCATGATGTAAAAATCATGACTTACCTATTGTGTCAGATGTCAGAATGAATGTATGTAAGGGTAAAGTAACAAAATTTCAGGGAGACAAGGATGACTCCAAACTTGTTAGTATTTTGGAAGACTATTCTGTTCTCCCAGAGTGGTTTGGGAGATGGAACAGATATATGATTTAGCTGTTTCTGAAATTGAGAGAAGGCACAAGTTGGCCTGATGATAAATCCTACAAATTATTATGTATTGTGTTGCATTCAATTTATGTTCCATTATTAGTTTCTTGTTCATTATTCTATCTTTTGCACTTCAGATTAAATTTCTGGAAATGGAAATAATAAGCCCTTAGGTTTGGGAGGAGGGTTTAAACCACCATAAGAGCCCCAGAAAACAAACAAGCAAATAAATGAATCCAGGATTTAGGTAACTAGTTAGTGGCACAAAATTATCAGTCACAAGAAAAGATAAAGTTTTGGCTTGCTAGCTTTCCAATTTGGGAGTCATTAAAATATATATTTTACAGAAAGGTTTTAATAGTTCATCTTTAAAAAAATCTTTCTGGAGTTTTAAACTTGATCTATATGTCAAATTATTATAAATTTGACATATGTCAAATTATTATAAAGCGGCATTTCAAACCCCGAAGAGTAGCTTTCAGTGAAGAAAGCCAGTATCACACAGTATCACTAGTCAGGTTTATTGCAGGGGTGGGTTCTACTTAACCTCTACTACTGGTTTGCAATGGGGTCGCGCAGAAGTGTTTTGATGATATCAGGGTCAGTGGATGGAGCCTCCCGCCACTTTTTACTACTGGTTCTATAGAACTGGTGCGAACCAGGGACTGGTTTATTGGAAGGAAAAAGAGGTTAAATTACCAAAATGTTGAAAATGGGTGAGGGCATTGTAGCCCTCATTTGTCTGTCATCATGTTAAAGCAAGGTGATGTCTTTGATCCTCTAAATCACGGATGTAAAACTCGATTGTGTCACATGATGTTGCATGATGTATAGTGACATTTTTTGCCTTTGTGGAGCTGTGGGTGGGTGTGGCCTGCATGTGATGTATCGGGCCTGCAGGCCACCAGTTTGACACCCCTGCTCTAAGTTCTCATGACTAACTGGAGAGGTTGACACTCACGTATGAGATATAAAAGGAATGCTCACCCGTGCTTGTCTTACAATACTTCGAAAACATCCATTCCCATTTTTGGACTCGGAAAATTTTGGAACACAATGTTTGTGATAAAGAGGTTATGAAACAGCTGTTTATAAAAAGGAACCTGTTTTCCATGGTTTGCTGTAAAGGATACATAGCTACATATATTTTAGGCCTCTTCCATATTCAAACAGAGGAGGTTTAATCTAACATAGGTCTACTCTTGCAAGTCCTCAAATACCATGGGTTTTCTGGAAGTTATTTTAATACTGAGCTGAATTACTTCAGGAAGTTGATTGACTCAGCTGCTACTGCTGAGGAAGTGAAGAGACAATCAGTTAGCTTCATTTCCTTCAGCTCCCCATTGTTGAAAGCTCTCAGCTTGTCCTGCTTCTTAGATCTGGGATTGTCCCTCCCATCCTGATTGAAAGCATTTCAGGATGCCCCAACACCATGCCCAAATTTAGCTTGTTATTCTTCTTGTGCCTGCAAGAAAAGAAGTGACGCGTTATCTAGATGCTATGTGCTCCCTTGTGGGCAAGCTGGGGGCGATATCAGCTAGCTCAAATGGGGAAAGTCAAGAGCATTGTAGGGTACACAAAAGAATAGCATAGCATAGCATAGCATAGCATAGCATAGCATAGCATAGCATAGCATAGCATAGCATAGCATAGCATAGCATAGCATTCTTTATTGGCCAAGTGTGATTGGACACACAAGGAATTTGTCTTGGTGCATACTCAGTGTACACAAATGAAAATATACATTCGTCAAGAATCATAAGGTACAACACTTAATGATAGTCATAGGGAACAAATAAGCAATCAAATCATATTAGGAAACAGTCAATATAAATCGTAAGGATACCAGCAACAAGGTTACAGTCATACAGTCATAAGTGGGAGGAGATGGGTGATAGGAAAGATGAGAAGATGAATAGTAATGCAGACTTAATAACTAGTTTGAAAGTGTTGAGGGAATTATTTGTTTAGCAGAGTGATGGCGTTCAGGAAAAAACTGTTCTTGTGTCTAGTTGTTCTGGTGTGCAGTGCTCTAAAGCATCGTTTTAAGGGTAGGAGTTGAAACAGTTTATGTCCAGGATGTGAGGGGTCTGTAAATATTTTCACATCCCTCTTTTTGACTCGTGCAATATACAGGTCCTCAATGGAAGGCAGGTTGGCAGCAATTATTTTTTCTGCAGTTCTAATTATCCTCTGAAGTCAACCATTGGTGGCCATTAAGTGGAAAATTCCTTAATGTGCTTAATTCATTCAAGATTATGGTTCATGTAGCACTCCAAACAGGACTGCATGGATGTCTTTCATAAAACTTTCCTTACATGTTTTGGCTTCAGACTAACCTAGAAACAACTTGAAGAGACAAAGAATTCACCAATGCAGGAAGCTACAACTTGAACCAACTTCTGGAAGATAGTCACAGTTTCTTGGACAAGAAATAGAAAGAATGGCCTACTGTCTTAATTTTATCTGTAAATTAACATAGTTTTAGTAAAGTTATACTTCAAGCAGCCTTCCTTGCTGGTTAGAACATATGTTCTAGTGCAGAATTTCCTAAACTGGAGTCTTCAATCCCCACAATTCTCAATTCAATGGTTATTCAGACCCCAGAATTAAGAGACCAGCTGGAAGCCAGGAGATTGACATAAGTAAAGACAGATATACATTTAATTTAATATATACCTCATGGCTTAATATTGAAAACAAGCATTAAAGCAATTGCACTAATGCATATGATCTTTCTGCTTTATTATATCATCTTTCTTCCTTTATCATTGGTGGGGCATAGAATCAAAGCCTGCAGTTTGAGTCTAAAATTGGAAGACACTTGACCCTGGCACTCTGTTAATGCACCCATGTGGAAATGCTTATATAGGCATTAGGATAACTTCTACCTGCAAAACAATATTTGTTGGTAACTTGGAGTGTGTTATTCATTTCAGGACTTCTATCTCACATATATGTGCTATTTCCAATGAAATTTCTGCATGGCACAACATATTGCCTCATTCAGCAATCACAAGCAATTAGCAACCAATTTCTTGCTTTCTTTCCTTTTAATGGGCTGGTTGATTTTTCATTTTTGTAGCCATTTTTGTATCAGAAATAGAATTCTGAAACTGGAAGTGTGGGCATGTTTTAAAATTCAAATGAAAATGGGATTTGCAGAATTCTTAAAAGAATCAGTGAATTGTACAAGAATGCCTTTAACAAATGCTGCTAGTCTGCAGAATACATGGTGCTTAACCCTGCATTAACTTAAGATGATGTAACTGCTGTACAACATAGAGTGCATGGCTAATGCTACTTAATCTCTACTAAACCTACCCAGCATATATTAATAATATATATCCATGCTATTACTGTATATGTATATAAAATGGGTTACCTCCCAACAAAAAGCAGGGAACTTCCTGAGGAATAGTATAATGTAAAACATCATCCCAGCAAATAAATATTTATTCATAATATACTATATCTTGTTAACATAAAATTAAAAACAAAACAATAGAATTGAATGAAAAATGTTTGCAATTTAAGCTAGATATGATTCTAGAAATGTTTAAACATTTGAAGAATTTGAAAGTAAGTCCTTAATTGTTTCCAGTAATGAATAGTGCTCTCTATATACTGATTCTGGGGAGCTCCATGGATTTCTCAGGAACTCTGGAAGACGAAACATCAAAACAGCTGCCTAGAGCACAACTGGGGAAAGACAAAGAACAGTTCCAACAATTGTGCACAATCCTCATTAGGCTCACATTTGATATTAAGCTCAGCAAAATATAATTATTTTTCTAGTCCTCTCACATCACAATAATGACAATTAACTTCTTTTTTTAGAGAGTGAGGGATATGATAAACATCCAAAGTATGTTATGTTGAATATTTTAGGAAATTAACAAAAGTACCTGGATGGATTTTGAGTTGGGTTCTGGGATGAATAGATCCAACTGCATTGGTTGAACTAGGGCAGGGCTGTCAAACTCATGGCCTGCGGGCCGGATGCGTCACACACTGGCCACGCCCACTCCCGGTTTAGTGAAGGGAGAAAAAGTCATGATACATCATGACATAACAATGTGACATCGCGAGTTTGATACCTGTGAACTAGGGTATCTCACTTTGTTATTTGGGAAGAATCTGAATTTATGAATGTAAAAGAAGTGGCCTTTAATATCAAGTCCTGTATGTTATATTCAACTCCCCTGGTTGGCCAAAACCACCCGGGAGGTGATTTGTGGCCGGGTTCAAGTAGTGGTAAATTCAATCTTGAATGAGTGGAGTGGTTTCACTTGCCTTGCAATAGGCGATGGTACATCACCTCAAGTAATCATCTCTAGATTCAGCCATTTTGGATAAATTTCAACAAGTTCCCAAACTCCCTTTGGTAGGAAAACTGGAATAACTGTAGCTCTAATGGACCCTGGTGAAAGTCTATTATCAGGGTCCTTTCTATGGGGCTTCAGGCATTATAGCACCAAAACAACACTGATTACGCTTGTGAATTATTTCTGGACAGACAAGGATATTAGTGATATATTTCTCCTGTATTTATATAAATGTTTATATTTATATAACTGAATGGGTATGTATTCAAGGACTTCCCATTTCCAGAGATTGTCCAAAATTAATTTTCTATAATGTTGTATTACTCCAGGTGAAACTGATATGGAAATCCTAAATTGTTCAAACTGGGAATTTTTTGATCAGTCCACAGGCCCACAAATGACTATAAAAACACCATAAGTATTAATTTTGGCATTGCAAATAAATTTCAGTTTCACCCATAAGACAACTTTACTTCCTATGCTGTACTGTCTATTATTTTCTGGTTGTCCTTCATGGTTTGTGGGCTCAACAACGTCACGGTTATCTTGGCCATCTGATAGAAGGGGCAGGATTGCAAAACTCAAAATCCCTTATGATAAGAAATTCCAATTTATGGGACCTTGGAGATGGGCCTTCTCAGTGGCCTCTTCTTCCATTTGGAATCATTATTTCCCCCTAAAGTCCACGTGACATGATTCCCTTGTCCTTGAAGACTGCTTTAAATTTTGTATGTATTATAATACTTATAATAAACTTCCAAGAGTTGCTATGGAGAATGAGGCAGACCATAATTTGATAGATTTAAATAAATAAGGCTGTGGTAAAAACCACCCATCTTGCCTAAAGATTAGATCCTCAACTCAGAAAGAACCTGTGGCAGTAAGAGCAGTCTATCTTGATTCATCCAAATTACTAAATGCTATTCAGGAAGCTCAACTTCTGATTACACAACATAGGAAACAATATTACATTGTTATTACTTATCTTGACAAAATCATAATGAGATGAATTTTTTAAGAACATTAGAAGTGTCTATATTTTTGTTTTGGAGCAGAATGTAGTAAAAAAATTGCAGTGAAAATAGGTTCCATAGTAAGAAATACAGTATCTGTGGCAAATCTTATGCAGATAGATTCATGGGTTTTTGTGCAAAGGAGTGGTAGCAAGAAATAATAGTGTCCCTTTATGAATGGATTGGAGCTGACGGAAGTTGAAGGAAAGTGTAAGATATTAACTCATCCATCTTTTCCATAAAATATATACAGTTTTTAAACCAGTCAAGTAGACAAGACAGTCACAACATATTTTACAACAAAATAGATGGCAGGGAGAAAAGTGAGGCAAGCAAATCCTTATAGTTAAAGAAAAGATTCTCTTCAATGCCTCCTACCCTTTCCATCCTAGCATTTGAGAATGCTAGAAAGTGCCAAAAATGTAGATTTTTTTTTTAAAAAAAGATTTTATGATAGGTAGGGCATCCCTTTCCATTCAGCAGATTGACATTTTGTGACAGCACTTTGTGGATCGTTTTGAATTGGGAACAGAGTAATCTGGAGACATAGCTCCAACTAAGCTAAATAAAAAAAAAATCTGAAATACTGCATTCCACTTTGTATTTTAAGTTTACATTTAGGCAGTGTTCTAAACTTTTTGGGCAGTAGACTGAAGCACATTTGCTTGGGAGCAATTCACAATTTAAAATCAGTCATAGTGACTTTTAACTCAAAACAATACGGCTTGGATTTGGCTGTAAATATTTTACAAATAGAGCAAAATATTGTAAAAAAAACAAGTAGTGCCTATTTCTGATTCTTTGTTGAATGAGTATAAGAGAGACTGTACTCTGGTTTAATTCAATATTAGCCATATACTTTTAAAAATCACTGATGTTAAAAATAAATATAAAGATAAATGGTCTTCCAAAAGTAACTGTTCTAAAGGCCAGATGATGCTTGAAATGAAAAAAAAACAAACATTTGGGTGTGTTCATTACTTTACCTACTGTGGAATGGGTAGGGATAAACCATATGTGTGCCTGCAATTAGACATTATGATTTCCAAAGTATTTACTTACCATTTGCTGAACCATTGAGTAATTACCACAGCAAAATTGCACAATCTGTTAGCTCCATCAGTTAAGTATGTTGCTGGACAGCTTGGGCATATGTACATCCTCAAGTCCACAGACTTTTATACACTTATCTAGGGCTTAAGTATTTCATCACTTCTTTTTTACAGTTAAAATATTCTGATACAAGTAGAAGGTAATATTAATTTCTTCTAAGCTTTCATTAAAACTTCCTTGTGATTTATCTCATTTTATTCTTTTGGCTCTAGAATTCTGAAAGCTTTAATCCTTCAACAAAGTTTTATTATCCAATGGAAGATAATATATGTAGTTCAGGTTTGAACCGTGGAATCCTTGGTACTCTTTGAACTTGGTTGTTTGCTGGCAGATTTGTTTCATTATCTGACTAGTGTTAGAAAGGAGTGGGGTTTGCCCTCTGTTTGCATGTAATAGCATGTTCTGCCAGTGTCGGTGAAGTGTGGTTTTCTCCTTAGTATTCTTTGTTCAGGGTATATTTTTTTTCTACTTGATTGCCTGTTATTAAACTTTGTTTATCTGCGTATTGGCTGCTGGAGGGGATATGTTTTGATCTTTGTTTCTTCCTTAGCTTTTTTATTACTGCTTCCAAATGGTGTGCAAATACGATTTATCACTATGTGTCTAATGATTCCAGAAATTTCCTGGCATTTTGGGATTTAGCTTGGTCTAGGATGCTCCAGTTTCCCAGCTGAAACTATGGTTGAGTTTTTCTGTGTGTTGTGAGATTTTATCATGTGTTCTAACTGTGCATGGATGCATTCTGCATATCTTCTGCCTGTCTGTCCTATGTAGTGACTTGCTTATTATTTTGGTTTACTTAAGATGTTTTGGAGGTCTTTCATTGGTTTCTGTGCTACAGTAATTGATCTATGGTTGTAGTACTGTGTTGCTTGTTTCTGAGATATTTTTGATATAAGACAGTGTTATCCTTTCCATACCTTGTGTTGCTTGTGCTACAGTGGGTTGACTAGCCAGGCACTTTTTTGATAGAATAGCATAGGTCTCCATTTTGCTGGGAAATATTGAACAGGTAGTCTGGTAAGTGCCCAATCACTGACAGTGAGATAGAGTCCTTTCAGCAATTTAACTACATGTGGCAAGAAAGTGAATAATCCTATATGTGCCTCTTCACCAATTCCAGCTCCTTCTTTGCAATTGATGTATAAAGACAATTAATAAATGAATTCTTCATTTGATTGATTGCTGCACAGTAACGTGTTTAATTCACTCTAGGTCTGAAAGAGATAACCAGCTCTAGAAAGCACAATACCAAAGGGGATATAAAAGCTCTCCATTCTTATTCCTACCAAGCTTTCTAGTTGGGTAACTTGAGAAAAATTGAGTTCCCAATATGGAACTATTACAGCATTGATAATGCCAAAGTGGCAAGATGTCACTTTGCAGTATGTTCTAAAATATGATTAAACTTAATAATTGGGTAATAGTAAAATAATATGCTAATCAAATAGGAAGGAAAAGCAGCTGCTCTTCTAGACCATACTCAACAAAATTCTCCTTTACTTTTATATATTCCCAGTAGATGCACATAGTACATCATTATCATTATGGAAAAAACTTACTGTAGTAGTTAATTTCTAAAACAATCAGCTACACTTTGTGGTCATAAATCCATGAGTCTAACTTATTCATCTGGTTTCATATTGAAAAAAAGAGCAGAATGAGCTGTGATAGGCTGAAATTAGATATATTAAGACTTTATTACTCCTCTCCCTTGAGTTGCCTCATTTAATGAAGAAATGTAACATCACATAAAACTGTTGCATCATCATGAGAGGCACATGATTAAAGAAAGGTAAACGAAGAACTTGAAATGAAAAGAAATAGAGGTTACCAAACATTTCCCAAAGGGCACAGTTTTTTAAATTTGATTCTGAAAATTAGAAATGTATGGCAGTGTATGAAAATATGAATGTTGCACCAATGAATATATCTTTAAGGTTGCTGCATATTTTTCTGGGATCATGAAACTGTCCACTATTGCTTTAAGCATACTTGGAGAGAGTGGCTATCCTCATGGATGCTAAAACACCTTTTTGGAAATAAATCTGAAGCACGACATGGTGCTATTATTTCAGGCAGGTCAGGAGGAGAGTTGGTCAAGCAGTCATCTGAAGCTGCAGCTGCAGCAGGACAACTCTGAAGCTTCAGGTGGGGAAAACATGCAGCTGCAGCTGGTAAGCGATGAGGAAGAGGAATTGCCTTCTGCATCTGATCCAAAAACACAAGAAAAGGCAGGAGCAGTGAAGGTCAGCCTGATTACTTGCAAGGAGGCAGCCTTGTTCCTCTTGATGGGCTGTACCAGAAGCTGGCTATTTAGCACAGTGGACAGGGGAGCGATGCTGGCGAAAATGAGAACAAATGAAGGACTAAGGGGATATGATAGCAGTGTTCCAATATCTAAGGGACTGCCACAAAGAAGATGGGGTCAGCCTATTCTCCAAAGCACTTGAAGGCAGAACAAGAAACAATGAATGGAAACTAATCAAGGAGAGAAGCACCTAGAACTAAGAAGAAATTTCCTGACAGTTTCCAATTAATCAGTGGAATGTCTTGCCTTCAATAGTTGTAGCTCCGTCACTGGAGGTTTGTAAGAAGAGATTGGACAACCACTTGTCTGAAAAGATATATGGAGTTTCATGTTTGAGCAGGGGATTGGATTAGAAGACCTGCAACTCTGTTATTCTGTTAAAAGTGCAATGAAGTAAATATAAATAAATCAATAGAAAAAAGGTCCAAAGATGTAGCAGTTATTCATTTGGTTATAAGTTAAACTCTTACTCTGTGTTTACAACATACATCTTTTCTTTCTATATTCTATTTTATTTAATTATGAAAACCACAAATTCATTTTTTTCTGTTTCACAGAAAAAGTCAATAGGTTTCCAGTTAATAGTCAATGTAGATTTTTTAAATCTAATCAAACAAGTGAATTTAGCCAACTCAGCGAGTTCCATCATTTTACCAACCTGTCCTCCATTGTGGGTAATGCCAAATCCTTGTGCATACAATAATCTTGCTGCAATTATCATGTACAAAAATAAAGTTCTATGACTTTTTTCCCCATCTGTTTACCAATCCGAAAAGGAAGCCCCTGGTTTCAATTGTGTCTTAACCTTTAAAATTATCTGAATCAGTGTGTATATTTGAATCCAGAAATCTCAAGTTTTTTTTACATTACCACCAAACATGATAAAATGTCTTATTGTTCGCACTTCCAGCATAAATTTGAAGTGCCTTTATACATTCTGTATAGTTCTCTGGTGACAAATACCAACAGTATATCATATTAAAAAATGCTTTAAGTTTATAACATAATGCACATTTCAATTATTTCAGCCAAATACTTTCCCTGGTTCTATCGGTATATTATGACCAAAATGTTTAGTCCACTTTATCATGTGTTCTTTCACTTCTGTTTCACATTTCAATGAAAGTGGACACATTTTTAGCAACTATATGTTCATCATTTGTACACACTTCTATTTCAAAGTCAGACTCAGACTGCCCCAAACCATAAATCGTTTAATCTACTTTAAATCTAACCTTTGTAAACAGAAAAAGAATTGACAATTATATCCCACAATAGCCCCATATCAATGAACATGATAGGCTAACATGATCACTTGGGATGGTGCTGAAGTCAGTTTCTGGGCACATGGATCTCAGTTCACCCAGCGCTTCCCTTGTTCCCTTCTGTAAGCAAAGAAATCCTCTCTCTTCTGAAATTTCCATTTTGTGACCCCTTCAGCGGGAGTTGCCAAGAAGGATTCTGCAAAGGAGAACCAAAGCCGTCATAGAAATGCCTACTGCTGAAAAAAAATAGTCAGGGAAAAACAGCCCTCATTCATAGGCAGATGTCTCTAGTCGGCTGTAGTAGTTAGCATGCAAACACAGGCTTCCACATGTTAATCGGAAGAAGTCAGGGCACACCACAGGCTGATGTGTGAAGCAGAAATATCCTGCATCTGTGTGATGAGGTAATGCACACAGATGTGAATGCATTACTCCATTAAGATTCCTATGAGGCAGCCTGTGTTAGTCAGCTACAAGTGCAGAAGCATTTTATGCAGCCTTCTGTTCCCTGAATTGGGGGGAGTTTCTGCTTGTGCGTTTGTTGTAAACCAGCCTTCATTTTTTTACACCTCACATTTTTGTTTACCTAAGATATTGAGGTAAAACGACTCTGGTTGTCCCCGAATATAGCTAGGCTAACCACTTAAAAAAATAAATTTCTTTAATTTTACTGCTGAAAACCACACTGCAACTCAAAACATTGCTCTCATAACCAGAACCACAGAGTGATTTGCAAATACTTATACAGATCTATTAAAAATGTTTCCCATGGTCTTATATCAGATAAATGTGTATACAATGCAGATTTGAGAACAACCTTATGTCGAAGTCTTTAAAAATATGTCTTGCAATCAGGGCGGGTTGTTTTTTTTTTTTTTCCTCACAAAGGTGAAATAGGAGTGTAGTTTTAGATTATATTGTTTTGTGTTGTTCTTGCCTGCATCCCCTTCTCCTTTTGTTTTATTGCCGACTTAAGCAGAGAGAACATCGGATGGCTATTATTTTCCAAGTGTGCTGCTTGTTAATCCGGTGACAAAAACAGCATGAGTCATGTAATATTGTGCCTGAAGTTTACCTTTTTAGTAATTGTTCTACACACAGACCCAGATTTTTTTTTTTAAAGCTACGGTGGGGGAAGGGGAGGAAACTAAACAATGAACATGTGTAAACTTAAGGATTGACAGGCTTTAGGCTTCTGCAGCTACATATCCTGGAAAAGAAGGGGAAAACAGTGCTAAGAAAACAAATGATAGTTAGTGGATGTGAGGGCTCTGACATTGCCATCTGACAAATTGACCCCCCTGCTTGACCTTCTGCAATATGTTTCCACAGGTAATTCCATAACTCTCCAGCCAACTTTTAAAGATTTCCTGTTTGACAGCAGGGAGAAAGGAAGTTCCCCCATCACCGAGGAGCCCAGCACCCAACGTGAAACATCAGCATGCTTGAAATCTGTATAATTTATATCAGGTTTCATCGCCTACCCATACTCTCATGATGAAATTTATTTCTGCTGATAACGGAGGTTTTTTAGCTCTGCAGAGCTGAAGTCGGTGTGGCAAGATGTTTCTGTTGTTGTTGGAATGTGCGCTGGAGTGGACTGTGAAACTGATGAATGACCAACCGTGGCAGATTCATAATCCGGAACTTGGTGCAGCTGCGAGGAAACTAATGGCTAGCGGGGACCACAGAGGTCCCTAAGCTAATACCTGTCTCCTCCATCACAAATTGATGGCATTAAACAAAAAAGTTGACTCTTTTCACATCCTGCCAATCTAATTTTGGTGCCCCTGCAGCCATCTCAGTATCTAGTGGCACCAAGGGCAGTAAATGCAGCCTGTGGGATGGCTCAGATAGCATCTGTCATCTAGGCGTGCTGCTGTCTCGGCTGTCTGGCAAGAGGGGGACATTACTGGGCAGACATCCCCTTTGGCTGGTTGCTACAGGACGGCAGTGGCCCCATGCTGGTCTCTCTCTCTCTGTCTCTCCCTCTCTTTCTCCTCTGCATCTCTGGCTTGCCTTTGCCTCTTTGCGAAGCATATGGTTTCACTTTTCTCTTTCTTCACAGGGAACCAGGACAGTTGAGGCATAACTGCTTTTACTTGTTCCTCTCCAAAAGGTTGCACTGGAGGAAGAAGGTCCAAAAATAACATCAGTGTGAGAAGTCATTAGTCATTTTTCACTGTACATATGTTAACTTGACCCACCGTATGTTAATTCATGCAACATTGGCCTCACATATGGCTTCAATAGGAATCCCAACTGATACTTCCTCCTGCATGGTGCCTCATTACAGGCAAAACTTCCCAGAGCTTCATCATTAACACTTAGGTGAAGTTCGACTTCCAAATTACTTTGCTGGCCTGAGGTCAGGGGAAAAAGAAGGGTAGAATGAGAATAAAATATAGAGGTTAAATATGCCAATCAAATCCTGCATTCAATCAAAGATAATCGGGCCGAAACATGACCATTTGACTGTATAAATATTTTCTTTGACATTTGCAGGATCCAGGCTATTCTAAATACTGTCTGTCCACATGGGGGGGGGGGGGGTAAGGGGGGTAAGGAGGGAGCTGAAGAGAGAGGTAGGGAGAGAAAGAAAGTAAAAAAGAGAGAATGTTCATTAATTTGAAGCAGCATTCTGAATATGTTATCTTGCAAAATTAAAAGCAGCTAGATATAGTTGGCAAATAATTTCAGGTATCAGAAACTCTCAATTTACCCTGAGGTGTGGACAATATAACTACCAGATAATAGAAGCTGGCAGTTAATAGAACTTTAGGATTGTCCAAAAGCCTGCAGAGAGATAGAGGAGAGTTGCTGAAAGGGATGAAAAATTGGCATTTGTGTAAGTGCTAGCATCATCCTCCCCTGAGGTGCCCAAAGATTGTTTGGCCCTGAATTTTGGTAGGTATAAGGATGGACCTTTTTCAATTTTCAGTCACAGGAGCACATTTGGCTCCCAATGGCTGTTTCTAAAATGCTTGAGATTTTTATTTAATGATGACCCTGCCTAGTTATTGTATTGTCATGTTATAGCCCAAGGGTGGGGGGAGACAGAGGAGGGGGAGGCAGAGAAGTGTGTGTGTGTGTGTGTGTGTGTGTGTGTGTGTGTACACATACATACATGCATACTAAAAATTGGAGGAAAATAATGTGTTTAAGGATGCTAAAGGGGCTGAGAAGGGAAAATAGATAAGCATTTTTAA